>PVJN01041293.1:0-18829 GCA_004026805.1 Lasiurus borealis
AGACTAAAAATAAGGAAATAAATTGTGGTTCCTACTATGAAGCAATGAGAGGGAGAATGGTCATGGTTATGAAAAGAAAGGGTTCAGCTGAAAAAAGTATGAAAAACAATTGATGGCTGTAGTGTCTAATTAAATACAGAAGATGAAAACATTAAAGAATGAAACGATGATTGCCCTGAGTATTTCAGCCTGAGTAAATAGAATAATGGACCTCTTATTTGAAAACAGGTCAATTAGGGAATCAAGTTAATTTTAAGTATTCAAAACTAAACTTAGTTTAAGATAATATAGAGTACTCAATAGAAAATATCTATTAAGCTGCTGGAAATTCAGAACTACCCTTTAAATAAGAATTTGAGATTGATTTGAGCTATATTTTTGGCTACAAAACAACTTTTTGAAAAAGAAGTTATGCAACTTTTAAAATGCATAAACTACACCTTTCTTTCTACAGGCAGTGAAAGTCTCAGTAGGAATTCACATTTGGTTAGCAGGAATAGACAGATAATAAAATTCTTACATTTTAAAATTTAGTTCCCATTTATTATATAGTAGCTATTTTTTCTTAAATAAGTGGTAATAGAGATCGAACTCTTAAAATAGAGACTGGTTATTATTTCATTACAATGTGACTTAAAAAAAAAGAAAAAACCTCCTAGTGTAGCAACACAGAAAGATATATTTTAGACAAAGGTGTGTGTGTGTGAGTGTAATTATTGTGATTTAGCCACAGAAGGAAAAAAACAGCTGTTTTATTATCTCTAGTAAA
This sequence comes from Lasiurus borealis, assembly GCA_004026805.1. Lineage (NCBI taxonomy): Eukaryota > Metazoa > Chordata > Mammalia > Chiroptera > Vespertilionidae > Lasiurus > Lasiurus borealis. The sequence continues at coordinate 770 of PVJN01041293.1, forward strand.
TTGTATAACCATTTTTTTAAATATGTAAGCCTTTCCCCTGAATATCTTAAATATTTATTTTTCTGTAAGTTAAAAAGCAACCTAAAACCATTTTAACTTTCAAAAAGTGTTTACTTTTAACATGCTGAACTAAGTGGTAAGAGCCTGAAGTTAGAGCTTGTTCCACATATAATTCATAAATGTATGCACATACTTTTGTATTTTTTGTTTATGTAAATGTTCCTTATTGACACTGATGAACCTTGGGTATTTGAGTACTAGAAGCCCAGTGCACAAATTTGTGCACCACTGGGGTCTCTCCGCCTGGCTTGCAGGATTGGGCCAAAACTGGCTCTCCACCATCTCCTGAGGAATCTCAAATTGTAAGAGGGCACAGGCAGGCCATGGGACCCCACCGGTGCACGGTCAGGGCCAGGGAAGGATGCGGGAGGTTGGCCAGCCAGGAAGGACCATGGGAGAGCTCCAGGGTGTGATCAGCCCTTCTTGCTCAGGCTCAGTCCCAATTGGTTGGACCCCAGCAGCAAGCTAACCTACAGGTTGGAGTATCTGCCCCCTGGTGGTCAGTGCATGTCATAGCAAACAGTTGAGCAGCCTTAGCATATCCTTAGAATGTTAAGCTTTGATTGGTTGAATAGATGATCAAATGACCAGACACTTAGCATATTAGGCTTTTATTATATAGGATCATTAGGGTCTAGATCAGGGTGGGAAAACCCCACTTAGAAATATATAACAGCATTCACTTAATATAAATTTATGTTGCTATGAAAAAGTTCCTAGATGTATTGAATTTTGATTCCTACTTGAGGTTGCATTGACAGGGCCAGATCATATACATAACCCTGTGGGCCAGATGTTCCCTAACCCTGGTCTAATCAAGGCTTGGCAACTTTTAGGTTCTTAATAATATGCTATATAATAAAGGGCTAATATGCAAGTTATCCCCTCTACCAGAAGTTTGATCGGGAGTTTGACCATGGAGTGGTGCCAGCCTGTCAACTGCCCATAAACCCTCTCCCTGGCCAGTCCTGCCCCCGATTGCCCCCAACCCAATTGGGGGCAGGGCCAGCTGGCCAACTGCCTGCAGCCCCTCACCCCGACCAGCCATGCATAAATTTGTGTACTGGGCCTCTAGTTGTTGAATAAATAGCTTAAGAAATTTAGAATTTCTAGATTTCTGAATGTTATAATATACACATTTGTAAATTTTTGTAAACCAGTGCTCATTGGCACCAATTCAATACCAAAAGAAATGTGCAATTTGGGGTGTGATGAACAGCTTAATTGCGAAACAGCATAGATATAAAGCAGCCCTGGGGCAAGGTGTTCCTGGAGCAAGAAGCCTTCTGGTTAGGTATAGTCTGTCTGCTCCAGGGAGTTATCTTCAGAGTTTTTCTAGCCAATGAAACCAAATTTTCAGTTATTGGTGGTCAGGAAAAATGACTCCCAGAACCAGGACTTATACATACAGAAATACTCACTCCTGGTCAGTGATTGGTTCAGCCTTGTTCAAAAGGACACTCCAAATCCTCTTAGTTTGATTGGTTTAAAAAGCACTCTTCTGGTTGGCCAGAGTGGAGATCCTCTCTGTTGTTGATGTGCAACTCCAATTGGACAGGGAAGCCTCGGTCCTGTTAATTAAAACTAAACTCCAGGAGCTCCTTTGTAAGAGCTGGCTCAAATGTCAGAAACAGTGTAGGAAGGGAGTTCAGTGCAGGTGGCAGGCAGCTTAGTGCAAGCATCTCCCTGAAGTGAAGTTTGTGTGAGAGGCCCCTGTTAAGAAACATCTGCTAGACTGTCATTTTAAAAATTTAATACCAGTGAAGCCACTGGTTTATATAAAATGTCTCATAGATAAGCATGCCTTTTTTTTTCTTTCTTCTGATAGTATCTTATCTTCCTTTGGCTATAGAAGTTCCATCATTTTCCTTCTCACATTTTATTGTATGGTTGTCACAAATGATTGCTTTATATGCTTGTGTTGGTAACTAAAATGGAGTAGCTATAGTTGTTTTAATGTTTTTACGCCATTAAACCTCTGTGTTATAATTTAGTGCTTAATACTCTATTCTGGTAAAGTTGAACTTTTCTGATTCTGTTTTTCAACTTATTCAAAGTTTTTTGTACTTTTGCCATTTCATTTTAGGTAGAATTTCATATAACATATCTTGTAAGGCAGGTCTTGTGATTGTAAATCCCCTTAATTTATGTTTGTCCGAGAAAGCCTTTAGTTTTTCTTCACATCTGAAGGATAGCTTTGCTGGGTATAATATTCTTGACAGGCAGAATTAATCTTTCAATATTTTGAATATGTCATTCCACTCTTTCCTGGCCTTCAGAGTTTCTGCTGAAAAATCTGAAGACACCCTGATGAGGTACCTTTGAGGGTTATTTTTTTTTCTCTTTGCTTCCTTGAGAATTCTTTCTTTATCTCTGTCTTTTAAGAAATCTTAATATAATGTGTCCTGGGAAAAGTATTTTTTCATTGATAATTAAGTGTTCTATTAGTTTCTGGTACTTATATGCTCAGTTCCTTCTCTAAATTTGGGAAGTTCTCATTTTTTTTTTCTTTCAATAGGCTATCTATTCTCTTCTTCCTCTCTTCTCCTTCTTGGATACCTATTATCTTTATGTTGCCTTTTCTAATAGAGTCTAGTTCTCATATACTTTTTGTTTGTTTGTTTAAAAAAGAAATCTTAATTCTCTCTCCTCTTCCACCCTAATCATTTCAATATTTTTATCTTTGAGCTTCCTAATTCTCTCTTCCATGTGGTTTTCTCTATCTCCATTGCTTTTTATTGCATTCTTCATCTCATTTATTGAGTTCTTTAGTTCCACAATTTCTTTTTGGTTCTCTTTTGGAATTTCAGTTTGTTTGGTGAAATACTTCTTCTGTTCTTCGAATTGATCACTGAGTTCACTGAGCTTTCTTTCTGAGATTTTATTTTTAATCTTGTTGAGTTTCTTCATGACAGCTATTATAAATTTTCTATCTTTGAGATCACAATCATCCATGACTTTGAGTTTTGTTTCTGAAGAATTATCAACTTCTCTTTGAGATACCCTGTTACCATAATTATCATGGTGCTTCATGGGTTATTTCTCTGCTGGTGAATTTGCAGTAGTGAACACTTAATTATTTAGGTCCAGCTCTGTTTAATTTTAACATTTCAATATGTAGAAGCCTCTTTTGTTATTTTTCAGTAGGTGATGCTCTAGCATGTTTTTACTTTCTCATAACCAAGTGGACTGGCTATATTTGAGAGCCAGCATTTTTACTCTTCACCACTTTTGGCAGTGGTGTCACAGGTGCCTTCTTTTTTGACTGCTGAGCCTCTGGGGTTGCTGGGGCCTGGCTACTCTCAGTGTCACTGTGACCATCAATGTTGCTGCAGTCACTGGCATCATCAACAGTGTCAGAAAGCTTCTGGATATCTGCGCCATGGTGGCTGGGAATGGAGTAGGTATGGAGGGATGTCGTGAGCTGGGGTAGTGGATGCTTCTGGGTTGGTTAGGTTCTCAGATATTGCTACTGTTGGCTGGGGAGGGGTTGTGGGTACTGTATTGCTGGGGTACTGGGGTAGTAAGCCCTATTGCTAGTGCCCTGTTGCCACTGGTGGTTCTGCTGCTACTGGGAGACTGGAGTGTCTGCACAGCCTCTGCTGTTGCTATGGGTTCCCAGATAGTGCAGGCTCTGCAGCAGCCAGGGGAGGGGGCTGAACTCACAGCACTGATGACACTGCTGCACTTCTTTTCCTTTTTCAGGGCCATGGAGAGGGGGTTGTAGACCTTAACTTGTTTCTGCTCCCTCACTCACTAGGGCTTTGGGCTCAGCTGCCCAGCAGGGAAATGGAGTCACCAAGCACCATTCCTGCATTTCCTTAGTTTAGCCTCTTCTGTGAGTTCAAGTCCACCCACCTTCAGATACACAGATGTGTAAATCTCTCAGGCTTTCTAGTGGGTTGAGCAGAGAAACCTTTGTTGAGTTTGGATCTCTCAATCCTAATATATAGAAACCCTGGATCTCTCATATCTACAATGACTGGAGGCTTGACCTAACACCCAGGCTGCACATGCAGCAGGCTCTGTGGTGGGGACTTGTGGCAGCAGAGATGGGGATGGGAAAGGCGAGGCTGGCACTCACACTCACAACTGCACACATGCACAGACCCACAAAGCACCCACCAGCTCACAGCCTTTTCTCCCTCCCACCCAGCTCATTCTCGGAGCCTCTCTCTGAATGAGAAACAAACTGGACAAAACAGACTGGTCCTGAAGAGGCCTGTATGAAAGGGAGGGTGGAAAAAAGATGAAGCAGCCCCTACTGGCCCTGCCCCCTCCCAGCTGGGAAAGAGAAGAGGGAGACAGGGAGGCCTAGAGGACTGCTGAGAAAACAAAGAGAGACAGAGACTAGAAGAGATCAAGCTGGCAGGGGAGAGTGGTTAGGGGCAATCAGGCAGGCAGATAGAGACAGTTAGGGGTGATCAGGCAGGCAGGCAGGTGAGTGGTTAGGATCCAGCGGTCCCAGATTGCAAGAGGGTGCAGGCTGTGCTGAGGGAACCCACCCACTGCCCAACTGCATTAATTTCATGCACCAGATCACTAGTAGTTGTATATTAAAGGGCAGAGACAGAGAGAAAGGAATATCTCAAGCTGCCATGATGCATCTAATTTTGAAATGTCATCACATTTTTGTTTTTGTTTTTTAATAGCTGGCTCAGTGAAAATTTCAGAGGAATACATCAACAACAGTCACCTCAGCCTCCAACATACAGTTCTTGATGATCTCTTTTTCTCCTGTTTCTGTAAGTGAAAATAGATTTTGACTTTCAAATAAATTATTTTATCTTAGCTGACTGGTGAAATTTATTGTCTCACTCAGATAAAATGATTATATAGTTCCATAAATCTTAATTGTTTTGTTTTAAGAATTATTTTGGTAACATATAGATATCTAATGAAAATTATTTTAATTCATTATTTCTTTAAGAAATCTTTAAAATGTATGAGGAATGAATATACCAATATTTTTTATGTATTTTCCCACCTCCTTTTGTGTCATACATCCTCTGAAGTTTTGTTTGCAGTAACATAGCACCTGTCTAATAAACCCAGTCCATTTTGTCAACATGATCACCTGTGGTTGTATGTATAATTTCATTATAGTTCTAGAAAAATAATGTAAATTCTCCAGTTTTAAGAAATGCTATTAAACCTATATTTTAGATATTAATCTACTTATATATAAATATTTAAATAAATTTGTAAACCCTCCTTTGCTGCTCAGATTTAAAACATTTATAATTATTATTGTTTTACTTTGCTAAATAAATGACACATTATTGCTATGTTTAAGCCTCACCTCTATTAGTAATTTTAATTTTTATCTGTTGCCAGAATCCTTAGATCTTTGCAAATTGCTTAAAGTTTAGGTAAGGCAATCCAGGAAAGAGGGAGAGAAAACATAAATTCATTAACTTTATTTAAACTTATAAAATTAATATTTTTATTGCCTAGATGTTTCTTATAAAATTAAATATTTTAGCCAAAATCCAAAATATTTTTATGCAAATCTATTTTTCCTAATTCTAATAGAATTATTCCAATATTTTAGTCCTTTTAAGGAAACACATTATTTTATTTCCTTTTTGAAAGTCATTTAAATTATGTGTGTGTAATTTAAATTATAGGTTATAAAGATTTTTAACCTTTATATTAGTTAAAAGTTATTTGCAAATGTAAAGTTTCTTCAGAATGTACCTGTATTTAGTTTAAATAGTTTAAATTTAACTAAATTAAACTCTGAATACTTGATTTTGTAATTATACATCAAATTGGTGTACAACATGTACTGGTACATAAAAATGATAGATTTTCAGATTATGGGATTGAGTCATTACAAGATGGAAAATAAGTGAAAATAATTTATTTTAATTGTGAACTATTTTTTTAGGTAGCATTTTCTTTTTTTTTAATTGCTATGTAATATGGTAGATTTAGTATTTATTAGTTTTTTATTGATAATGATATTTTCAATATAAACACTCAAGAAACTCACTCTTATTGGAGGAAACAGACACTGAATTTTATTCCAAATAGCTTTCTGGGTTTCAACAAGATTTGAGTAAATTATTTCCTAACACTAGTTATAAGTTGTAAAGTAAAATTTCTTCTTTCAGCTCTCTGCGAGAAACAGGGAGCTTTTCTTTTAAAATAAGAATCTCATGAATTCTCAGATCACAAGATATTTCTTGGCAAAGTTCTTTAATGGTTGTTAGTTTTCAAATTTCTTTCAATTTTCTCATAGCATTGTAAGGTTATGCTACCTTTTTTTTCCTCACAGAATTCCAAAATATCTAAATATCCTGTTCTCTTTGAATGTATTCCATAACTGCAGTTAAGGTAAAGCCAAATATACTTTCCTTAATCTATTTACCTACACTTAAAAATTATTCAAGGACTCCATTATAAAAGCAGTCTTATTTTTCTTCTTTAATGACTCTTATTTTAAGTGAATTGCCTTTTATTCATGTCTTGAAGTTATGTGCTGACTTTGCTGCTTTACTTTTTTCTTAGAGGGAAATAAATATTTCTTGTTTTTTAAACTCTTGATTTCAAGTAAGGCATTTTTGGAGGGTGGGATTTGTAATACTGACTACTCCTCTTCTTGTGCTTCAAGAGTTCACAGAAACACCATATCACCTGGGGGACTCCAAGGTACACATTGCCACCTTGTTAATGATTTATAAGTTTTTACAATATTAACTTTAGAGGAAATATTAATCTATTAAATTTTATTACTTTTTAAACATAATTTGATACCTTCAAAACATTTTAAATTGATGTAACTTTTAGAAAATCTTTATGTTAATTAATCTTTTGTGGGTTTTCAAAAGTTGCTTTTAAATTTTAGGAAACAAATTTTAAAAAACCACACCACAAGGAGCAAATGTATGCTATTATAATGCCTCTAGAGGGCAGTATTAAATTATTTGAAGCTATAAACAGAATTTTCTCATGTAAGGCATTCAACATTTGAGGAAGTGACAGTGCAAATGGAAGAGGGTGGTATTCTTTTGATAATCTTATTCATGAATGCAAATGGCTTTGAAATACAAGTTCTCACACTTGAATCAACAGGTGTTACGGGGAGAGGATTTTTTATTTGAGGTTTTATCCAGAGAAAGAGCTTACTTTTTCCCATTAGGGTCTATGGACCGTAATTGGTACACTCAAATTTTGTGAAGCTTAGAATGTAAAAATAAGGGCACTTGCTTTCTGAAAGGCACTTTTTTTTTGCATGGAAGACACTGAAAGAACCACAGTTTTAGTCACATCACGTTATTCCACATATGTGATTTGGACTTAAAAATGATTTGAGTAAATTATTTTAAAATCCTTGAAAATTGCATCAGATGCAAGTGTAATTTTTACTTGTGAAGAACTTCTATCTAGAAAATCTAGATATAGATATGTAGCAATATTTCAATTATTTCTTAGTGTTCCTATGAATGAAGAAAACAAACACACACACACACACACACACACACACACACACGTAAATATAAGGGCTAATGAATCCCTGCTATCACTGAACTTCAGTCTTTTTCAAACACAAATCATACTCCATCCTGAAGCACAGGAGATATTCCCGAGACTAGGGAGGATTATTTTAGGCCTGCTCAAGTGGAGAACTATACAAATTTTTATTCTGTTTCTTTCCTTTGTAGATGTATCTTTCCAAAGATATAAAGTCAACTTGATTTTTTTCTAAATAATTATGTCACACCCTGAGGTGATGAGAGAAGATTGGAGGCCCCAGCTGCTTTCCTGTATTGAAATCTGGTTGAAAGCATGAAGGTTTATTCCTCTTGTTTTTGATACAAAAGGTAGGATCAGCATGACTGCTTTACTCCTTCTTTTGGCATTCTCTTTGGGAGTACAGAGTATATTTCTGTTATAGAATATGTTTCCAAACTGAATACAGAAACAGGTGATTTTGCATTTCTTCCAATATTTTTTCTTTTTGCAAAGGAAATATTAAACATACCCTTTAAATTTGTAGAAGTCATGCTTAATTTAAAATGAAGTAATAAGGAAATGTAGATTTCTGTAAAAAAAGATAATTTATATTGCTCATGTTTCTTAGTAGTCTGAATTTATACAATATTGTGAATATTTTATGAAATCTTACAATACCTATGTGAGAGGTACAAAATATTTTTCCTGAGAATGTGGAATTTTAGAGTCAAAAGTATCTTCTATAAGGTTACACATATATTAGCATTATATAGACCAAAAAAAAGTTTTCCTATTCCTGCCTAAAATTTCTTATTGTAAAGAAATCCTTTCTACTGACATACTTTGAAAGTAAAGAAGAAACAGAGTCCATTTGTTTCTAACTTTTTTGTAAACACTAGGATTCTCTCAGAAGGCAAATATCTAATCTGTCCTCTAGCACAACATACCCCTTTTCCTGCCACTAATATCAACTAGTTGCATTGAAGTGGAGATATTGTACCTGCTCTTAAGTCTAAAACAGTAATGTACTGAATGTTTTGCCTCCGCATAGTCTATGCATCAACCAAGGACACATGAGACTCATTGATACGTAAACTATAGCTCCTCTGATATTTTAAATATACATGAGGAAAATCCATTATTTAGAACATAATTAAAATCTCCCACCAGCTCCCATGGCATAGATAGTAACAAGTTGCACATTGGATCAGGTAAGGGACATGCACACCTAGTAGGAATGACTCTAATCTCTTTAAGTGGTTCTACTCATTTGCCCACCTCCATGCACAGTTTGTTAAATTCTTAGAGGAATCATGGCTTGTAGAGCAACTGAGTTCCCATAATGACTCTGTTTTTTGAGTAGCAGGTCAAAATTATTATTAAATTATTAAATTATTAAATTATAAGCATTTACTTAATAATTTAATTAAATTATTAAATTATAAGCATTTACTAAACAATCTCCTAATCTCTTTCCCAAATTTCAGGTTATTTCTTTCTGCTGCTCATTAAATTTTGTCTAAACTAAACACCCCACCCCCTCTATGAACTTTCCCAAATGTACTTATCTATTGAAACAAATTGTAATCTCCTCTGACATATCTGCACTCTAGACAAGTTGGGTGATATATATGCCAAAAAACTTTCAATATTCTTCATTCAACCCAGCTCATGCTCAGGGAAGTATTCAATGGCCTCTGAGTATCAGTACTTAGATGCCCCATAGACAAGAAAAAATCACACTTACCTCATCTCATATTTGTAGACATTCCTTTAAAATCTTACTCAAACATTAGGTTGTAGCTTAGATATTACTTCTTGTAGGATGGCTACCTTACAAAATAGGTATCTGGGGTCCCAACTATGTATACTAATAACATCCTACATTTCCTTCATCACGTTATTATATCATTAGAGACCCAGTGCACAAAATTTGTGCATGGGGAGGGTGTCCCTAAGCCCAGCATACACCCTCTCCAGTCTGGGGCTCCTCAGGGGGAAGTCTGACTACTTGTTTAGGCCTGAACCCTTCCTCTCACAAGCCGGGACAGCTGGCTCCTAACCACTCACTTGCCTGCCTGCTTGATTTTCCCTGACCACTCTGCTGCCAGCCTGATAGCCCCCTAACTACTCCCTTCTGGCCTGATTGACACTTAACTACTCCCTTACTGGCATGATCATCCCAAACTGCCCTCCCCTGCCAGTCCAATCTCTTCCAACTGCCCTCCCCTGCTGGCCTGATCACCCCCAACTGCCTTCCCTTGTGGGGCAGAAGGGACTGGGCAACTCTGGCTGGATGAGGCGGGGCGGAGGAGACTGGGTGAGACAGGGCTGAGGGGACTTGGAGACTCTAGCTAGATGAGGCAGTGTTGAAGGGATGGGAGGACTGAGGCTGGATGAGGTGGGGCTGATTGGACTGGACGCTGCCATCTTGTGGCTGTGGGTACTGCCATCTTGTGAGGGCATGGCAGTCAATTGGCATATTTTCCTCTTTATTGGCTGTGGGTGCCATCATCTTGTGAGGGTGTGACAGTCAATTAGCATATTTCCTCTTTATTAGATTGGGTGATTTCCTGTTTGCTTAGCATTAGTCCACTCAACTCTAAGCTTCATGAGGGCAAGGGCTCTGTCTCTTTTTTTTACTCTTGTGCCCAGATTCTGACTCTGTGCTTGAAACCATTAGGTGCTCAATTAACATTAGGTAAGTGAATGAATATATCTTATAGGTCTATGCTTTATGGCAAACTGGTCCTTTATTGAGAAAGCCCATACTTTTGTTCATATTTTATATTAAATATTTTTATATTTTAGAATAATATAAAATATATAGAAAAGTTGCAAGAAGAGTATGAAAAGTTTTTCCTAAACTATTTGAGACTGAGTTGCCAACTTGATGCCTCATGACCGCTTACACTTTAACATGCATTCTCTGAAAACAAGGACCTTCTCCTTCTCAAGTACAATACAACCATTGAAATCAAGAAATAGACATCAATGCATCACTGCTGTTTAATTTTCAGATCACTTTCGTTTTTTACTGAATGTGCCAAAATTTCATGACTTGCACATTGAAATGGTAGATCTGATATATGGAAGGAATATAGGTCTTTATTACCATTTTTTAGGAGCTGAATTAATGAACCCTGGAGCTATTTTAACACATGAATTTTATAATGTTCATAATATAATTCTACACTGTTTGAGCTACTTTAAAATGGCTTTTCTGCCGTTTGCAAATAAAGGCATCCAAATTGTTAAAGAGTAATTAAACAGTTGTTTGCTATTATTTCATGCCTGTTAGTGTAATATCTCCACTTACAATTTAAAATCCTGAAAATATAGACACCCTAATTCAGAATAATTTTATATATTTCACAATATCAGATAACATATTTTGCATATAATAAATATTCAACACATATCTTCTCATTAATTTTATTCTATTGATACATCACTAGAGGCCTGGTGCACAAATTCATGCACCAGTGGGGTCTCTCAGCCTGGCCTGCAGGATTGGGCAGGAACCAGCTTTCGGATATCCCCTGAGGTGTCCCAGATTGTGAGAAGGTGCAGGCCAGACCAAGGAATCCCTCTAGTGTACAATTGGGGTTGGGGAGGTTTGCAGGAGGTTAGTCAGCCTGGGAGGAACCACAGGAAGGCTCCAGGGCATGTCCAGCTTGTTTCCCTCAGTCCTGATTGGCCAGACCCCAGCAGCAAGCTAACCTACAAGTCAGAGCATTTGCTCCCTGATGGTCAGTGCACGTCATAGTGAGTAGTTGAGCAGCCTTAGCATATCATTAGCATATTATGCTTTAACTGGTTGAATGGCTGACCAACTGACCAGACACTTAGCATATTAGGCTTTTATTACATAGAATTATCACTAACAAATAATTTTGAAACAAGATGATCAAACCATACAAATAAAAACAATTTTATTTGTTTAGTGGCTTTATTGCGAATTATTTTTCCTTTATTATAAGAGCATAAAATGTTTATATTTGAATGGAAACACTATACATAACCTAATCCAACTCCCTTTTATAGACTTCTATTCCATGACAAAAAAGTTAGTAATAAGTCTAGTAGACTTTCACCAATCTATAATTTGCCTTTCAAAATAGAACTACATAGATAACATTAGTCTGAATTGTTTGCAAAACATATATAACATAAAAAATATATACAAGCTTCACTACATCATACTCCTTTAAAATACCTTTTGGGTCAGGTACAAAATATTATCTTAGAAATATCCACATATATTAACCATTTTGACTCAACTTTCTTTAGCATTCTTTGCTTCTATTACTATGCTACTATTCTCTATATTATAATACATATTCTAGGAAGGTCTCTTACCTTCTTTCCAAATGCAGTCATGTTTTTCCCACCATACAGTCTATTGTCCATGAGACATGAGAAACAAAATATTGTAGCTCTTAAAAGCATGGGCTCTGGCATCACATCACTTGGGTTAGAGAACCTACCTTTCCAATTTCTGACTGTGAGAACCTGAGGAATTTAAAATAATTTCTCAAGGCCCTTGTTTCCTTAAATGCATTACCAGGATAAGAGTAGTATTGACTCTCCTGGGTGGCTGTAGTGATTAAATTATTTAATACATGTAAAGCACAAGGTATATTATAAGTACACAATAAGTTTATATATTATTTATATTATAATGAATGACATATATTATCAATTTTCAAATTTTAAGTGACATCCTTAAAACACCATGTCTAATGAAAATTGATATATTTCCAAAATTGTAAATAGCAATTTGACATTTCAGTTACAAAAATCAAATTTTGTAAAAATGCTATATATCTATTTACTTTTAAATGGTAAATGAACTTTATGATAGAATACTAAGTAGAATTCTAAAAAAAATATGCACAAGATATAGTTGCTTATTGGAAATAGAATATACCTACTTTTTACAGATTTTCTTAAAAAAATGTTTCATTTTACTACTGGTTCAAGTGTGTTGCTGCTTCTTCAAAGTAACTTTATATATCCAGTAGGTTAGGGTTAGATAACTAAGAGGAGTTGATATGGAGCAATATGGGATCAAAATGAAAATAAAAAATAAGGCTTTAAATTAGGTAGGATTAAAAGATGAAATAACAATACAGTCAATAATAATGTTTAGTTTCCAAAGCCCTTTGTCTACACTATTACTATTGATGCATTACAGGGGACAATTTCCTAATCACTCTATTTCCACCCTGGATTTGTGATCTTTTAAGCTATTGAAAGGACATACTTGTTTCTGATATTTTATTTTCACTTCTCCTTACTTCAAATTAAACGTATGCATGCATGTAAAATAATTTTATCTTTTATATTACACAATTCTGAATAACTTTGCAAGAAATTCTCTCTGTCTGTATAATTTCCTTAAAGCTATCCCATACCCCTTGTGCTGAGACACTTGGGTACAAAAGGAAGTGTTGGTGAGTGGTCTATAGTGAGGAGCTGTTAATAAACAGCCTAATCCCCTATTGAACTAGTTTGGAGGGTTAAGGAGAGTAGTGGTCCAGACAGGAAAGGGATTGAAGGATGACGAGAATATGTTTCTTGCTCAATTCCTCCAATTGGCAACTCAATCTTTTTGTGTTAACAAGCTCCTCTGGGAATATATAGTAACCATCAGAAAGGCCAGAACTACAGATCATTTATTTTTTTATCTTTTGTCTAAATTTTATCAATAGCTAACAGAGACTAGGAATTATGTTTCTACATGAGAAGGGGATAAAAATCTGGAATGTAGGAACAATAGGAAAAATAGGAAAAGGGAAGGGTGAAATGTTTCCAGGGCTAGTTAGGAACCTGCTACTAGAAACACCATCTATAATAATAAAAGTGTAATATGCTAATTAGACTGGACAGTAGAACGACCTTCTGGATGTCATTCCAGACTTCCTTACAAAGCTGTGGCAGCAGAGGCTGTGGCAGAGGTGATTAAGGTCAATCAGGCAGGCAGGAAAGCAATTAGGGTTGATGAGGCAGGCAGGTAAGCAGTTAAAGGCGTTCTGGCAGGCAGGTGAGTAGTTAGGGGCCATCAGGCAGGTAGGCAGAGGGGTGAGGGGTGATCAGGCAGGTAGGCAGAGGGGTGAGGGGTGATCAGGCAGGCATGTGAGCATTTAAGAGTCAGCAGTCCCAGATTGCAAGAGGGATGTCCCCTGAGGTGTCCCAGATTGCGAGAGAGTGCAGGCCGGGCAGAGGGACCTCCTCCTCCTTACCTCCCCACCCCCCATGCACGAATTTCCTGCACCAGACCTCTAATTTGTTTATAAATTCCTTGCTAACTCCTCCTTCATTTTCTCATTGTTGGTAGCACAGGCTTTCCTTTATTCTTGGGCTTTCTAAAAGACACCTCTAGTAGATGTGGATCTTATCCTTTTTTGTATTTAACAGTTTTCACTGGATGCATATTGGAGAAAGGGTGCTATTCTAAGTGGCCAGGAAATGGCTACCATTTATTTCTCAACTATCTTTTTCTAGAAACCAAACTCAGATTGACTCTGATAAAGCATAGAGAGCAGAATGACAAAAAGTAAAAGGCCATCATCTGATTCACTTTCATATAAAAAAGGAGTTACAGGTCCCATCATTAGATATTGCACATGCAATGTCTTCCCTCCAGATCTTCATCAGAGTTTCTCAAATTTCCCTATTCCTCTACCCTGCCTAAACACACACACACACACACACACACACACGTACACAAACCATTCTTTTCTAAGACTTGCTCTCACCTCAAATTTTTGGTTTTGCCAGTGACTCCTTGCCTCAGAACTATTAAACTATTCTCTATCTTGTAATATCCACTGTGGTAGGCTTCAGTTGCAACTTTTTCTCCTCTTATAAAAAATATATTTTTATTGATATTAGAGAGGTAGGGAGAGGTTGAGAGAAACATTGATCTGCTGTCAGCCGAACAGGGCCCCAAACCTGCAACCTGGATATATGCCCTGATCAGGAATTGAACTGGTGACCCTTCAGTGCACAGAATGACACCCAACCAACTGAGTCACACCAGCCAAGGTTCTCCTCTTTTTTAAAATGAACTATTATTCTATTGAGGGTAAGGTACAGAGTAAGTAGTCTAACAGCAGCCCTGGCTAATTTCTGAAAAAATTACATAAAAACAATATCCTTACCATTGTGGTCAAGATAATCTGATCTCATGAAAAAAGGCACACAAGATTATTAATGTTATTCTAACTCTACTCCTTGAAAATAACAACTCAACACGAACATGATTTCACTATAGGATATTTTGCTAATTCTAAGCCAGCTTGTTAAAAAGAAGCTTCCACCTATTTATTTAGAATAGGTGGTACCAACAGCCTCAAACAGAGTCTGACTCTCAACTTTCCCAAGAAAAATGGATCACTTTTAATTTATCCAATTTTACATGGTGGGGAGGAAACGCTCTAGCTTTCTTAAAGAATAATTGAAGGCTGACTTCATCTACTCAAGTTAACCTTTCTGGTAAATTGAGAGTTTTGTATTAGGTATAAGAATGACAGGAACTTGGTAGATGTTCAAATATATTTATTGAATTAAATATAGATAGGATTGACTATTTTTATTAAATTAATTTTCTTCAATACTTGTCAAATTAGGCTGTTTATCCATTTAGCAAGTTACTGGTGAAGTCCTACTGTGCAGCAGGCACTATTTTAGAATATGTTTGTGAATCTGTCTCCATTGTCTATGCAACATTTTATATGCGCAATGAAGTCTTAAGTAACATCTCTCTTAATACATGTTGATTTTTAAAGTGACTAGGGGAGAAGTGTTCTAGCAAAGATGCTTTGGAGTGATTGTAGTAGAGACCCTGTGGAGAATGCTGAATCTCATCCCAATATTCTGATATCCCAAGTTTTATTGACCCTCTACCTTCCTTTCTTAAATAGAGTAGCCAGAAAAAGAAGTTGGATTTTGCTAACATATAGTATATTGCATTCTGTAATTGACAATAATGTTTATGATCATAAGGTTTCAACTTACTTTTTAATGTAACCTTGATTTTAAGAGTTTTAAAGTTTCTATTAGATATTTTTTTCTTTTGATATTAAAATTATATTATGCCTGAACATAAACTTCAAAATTAAAAGGAAAAATATTGTTTTGGCCTTAAACATTATGCTATTAAAAGGCTTTACTATAATCTTATCTTAATTATAATGTACTCAAAATTAAATTATTTCTCAAAGTACATTGTTTGGACTTTTGATCATTTGATCAGCATAATAAAAATATTACATATATTCCAATCTTCCAAGTGCGATTACAAACCAGGGTTTATTGGTTAGCTTATTTTTTTCTGTTTTTCAGTGAAACTTGAGTGGAAATTGATTATACTTTTAAAATTCTCTCAGTATAGTAGATTCATTGAAGATATGAAAAGATCCAGATAAAATACTAGTAGACATGTAGACTGAGAAGAGATTATGTTTTTACTTATAATTTCAAATCTCTTTTATATATTCAAATATTAAGAGAAATTATATATACAACTTAACAAAAAGCAAACAATCTAATAAAAAAATGGCCAAAGGACCTAAATGAATACTTCTCCAAAGAAGTTATACAGATGGCCAAGAATCATATGAAAAAATGCTCAAAGTTACTAATCATCAGAGAGATGAGAATTAAAACAACATCTGCCAGAATGGTTACCATCAACAAATCTACAAATGACAGGGGCTGGTAAGAATGTGGAGAAAAGGGAACCCTAGTACACTGCTGGTGCAGCCACTAAGGAAAACAATGTAAAGTTTCCTCAAAAAATTAAAAATTGAACTACCATTTGACCCAGTGATCCCAATTGTAGGAATATATCCTAATAATCCAGAAGCACCAATCAGAAAGAATATGTGCATCACTATGTTCAGAGTAGTGCGATGTATAATGGCTAAGATGTAGAAACATCTCAAGTATCCATTAATAGAAGAGTGGATAAAAAAATCTGTGATATGTTTGCACAGTGGAATATGATGGATTCCTTATCCTCTGAGACAGCATGGATGAATGTGGAAAGTATTATGTTGTATTATGTTAAGAGAAGCCAGTCAGAGAAAGGCAAATATTATATTACCTTTCTTATATGTGGAATCTAATGTACAAAATAAACTGATGAACAGAATAGATCTAGAGACATAGAAGTAGGGAACAGACTGATGATTCTCAGAGGAAAAGGTGGGGAGGGGGGCTGGAAGAGATTAACGAAAAAATGTATATGCATAACACATGGTCATAGACAATAGTGTGGAGAAGATCTGGGGAGAGGGCAGGAGCAGGGTAGAGGGGATCAATGGGTAGCACTTTCAACAATAAAGATAACATTTAAACAAAGAAGCAATGTCAGGATCTATATGTAATGAAAAGGAGAAGATAAGAGATATTCATATAAAATTATCATTTAAAAAATGAAATAAAATGCTTCGTAGCAAGACTAAGATGGCCTTAACATTCCCCCCAGCTTAACTAACCTTTAGAAAAGCTTCTTCCAGAAGGTAGATCCCTGAGCCCACTTTCCTTAGATCAGTGGTTCTCTACCTTCCTAATGCTGAGACCTTTAAGACAGCTCCTCATGTGGTGGTGACCCCCATCCATAAAATTATTTCCGTTGCTACTTCATAACTGTAATTTTGCTACTGTTATGAACTGCAATGTAAATATCTGATATGCAGGATGTATTTTCATTGTTACAAATTGAACATAATTAAAGCATAGTGATTAATCACAAAAACAATATGTAATTATATATTGTGAAATATTTATTTCTAATTACAAATAAATGAAATTTTGTCTTGAATCGTGGTGTAGCATGGGTAACAGTCTTAATATGACAACAGTAAACTGCATTGCTACATTTTGCTACACCGAGGAGCGGTGTGTGTTGGTTCCTAAGACCATGGGAAATAGGTGTTTTCCATAGTCTTAGGCGACCCCTGTGAAAGGGTCCCACAGGTTGAGAACCACTGCCTTAGATCATTCACTTTAGGAAATTTGTAATTATAGGTTCTATCTCTGCCCCTTTGAGATATAAATCTTTTAAAAATCTTCTCACCAGTTTTACAATGCAGGAATATCTTTCTAAAGGACTTGGGAACCATTCTTTTGTAATATCTAATTAAGGACAATAGCACCCCTATTTCCCAGTCTCTTTGGAAGATAGTACACTACTTCTATTTCCTTATCTTCTGTGGGATACTTTACTCCAGGTTGCAAAACTACCTACTGTCATGAGGATGTGAGAAATTTTACTTTAACTTTGGGTGGCCATTAGAAAATACAAGCAGTATATCATCCAACTTCATCCTAGGTTTTAAAAACTTTTCATCTCTTGTTTCAGTGGAAATGAGCTCAAACTGAGTTCCTGCCTCTTTCTCCTATTGCAATAGTCTTGAATAAAGTATTCCTTGCCTTGTGCATTATGTTATATGATAGCTATACTACAAATGAGTGATTTTTAATATGTAGAATATTCTACCAAATAAAATAATAATATATTTTACT
>PVJN01041294.1:0-18828 GCA_004026805.1 Lasiurus borealis
CGGGGGGCGAGTCTGCGCGCCGGCTGCCCCCTCGGCACCAGTCCTAGGGAAAGGAGACAGCGTTGAGTCGCCAGTCGAGACAGTCGAGCTGGTCGGGAGGCGGCGCGGCGTCGGGGCCGGCCCGGCCTTACCTCTGCCTGGGGCACACGGCACCTCGAGGAGCTCGGCGAGAGGACCGGCTGGGGACCGCAGGCAGGGAAAGGGGCTGAGGGGCCGCGGGCAGCGGCAGAAGCGCTGGAGGTGACGGCGTCGACGACGGCGTCTCCGGGCTTCTCCCCCGAAGCGCGCCGAGTCTCAGGATCACCCACGCCGGGGGTGGAGGAAGGCGGGCGAGGGGCGGGAAAGGGGCGGGGCCAGCGGGGCCACGAGCCAGGGGCCTCTCCTGGCCGCGCGCCCCCTGCGGGCGGCGAGAGCGCCCGGGGCCCGCCCAGGGAGGCGGGGCCGCCGGCAGGGAGCTCTGTGCGCTGTCGCTGCAACGCGGAAGCCTGCCACGTGGGTAGGGAGGCCGAGGGGTGGGGAGCTGCGAGATGGACAGGAGGCCCTGGAGGAGCCCCCAGTCCCCGCCGGTGCCTCAAGGGGGCCCCGCGTGCGGGCGGCGGCCCAGAGGGTGTTTACCTTCCCCCTGGTCGAGCGCCAATGCCGCCATCTTTCAGCCAGCCCGCGTCACTTCCGGCGCCGCGGGAGCGGGAGCGGGTGTGGGAGTGGGGTGGGGGCAGGGCTGTCCCACGCTCGCGGGGGCCCCCACGTTCCGGCCTGCCCAGCCGGCGGGCCCCACGGCGGGGGGGAGCGGGCGGCCCCGCGCTGTGGCCGCGAGCCCTGCCCGACGTGGCTTCGCTCGCCGTCGGGGCTGGCGGCACTTGGCGGGGCTCCGGTCGCCGCGCAGCGGTCCCCGCTCGTCCGCGGGAGCGGCGGGCTCGAGGCACTGCAGTGCGCCCACTCTCGACAAGTTGAGGATTGAGGAAGCGGGGAGAGCGTCCGTGCATGTTGCATTCGGTGGGGGTGGGGGAGCCGGGAGCGACGTGGAGGGACTTTTACCAAACCTACCTGCGTTAGGAAAGCGACTGCATCTGCAGCAAATGACATCATTTTTTAGCAAGGCAACTTGCAGGGGATAATTGCGTCACAGTTCCACTTGGCTTGTAACACAACAATTACACGTTTCAGAAGTCCATTTCCCAGAGGTGGGGAATTCATAGAAAACGGCGTGTCTGCACCCCGCAGAGGGATGCCGGAGCTAAAAAAACGCCGTTCTGTTTCTGTTTGCGTCCAAATAAGATGGCAAGCAGCGGCAGACCGCAGTGATTTGGGGGGCGGGGAGGTGTTCCCTTTTAACAAATCAGCTATAGAACGCTACCTAAGTGCTTTTTCCAATAGCGCCTTTTTCTTGATTTAGAACAGAAAATTACATTATAGGACTTTTGGCATTTCATTGTGAGGTCTTTGGGGAAAAGTGTAGAGGAGAGAAATGCACAGTTGGAGGCCAGTGGCTCTACTACTAACATTAAATTGCCATCCATTGCCCATTTCAGATCCTAAACTATGGAATTTTTTCCGCCTCCCACCCCCAACCCCCCCGCCGCCATTTTCTCTAGACCGATATCCCGAAGTGCTTTCAGTGAGATACGTACCTATATTGCTAAAACGATCATTATCTCCTTGTAGCAAACTTAAACACGTCCTGTTCCCTGAGAGGCCAAAATAGCACACGGTGTGCTGTTTTGCTGAAGTAGACAGACTACTTCGTGAGGGAAAAAAGAAAAGAGAGAAGCACCTTCATCTTCTGGAAATAAGGAAATAAGCCTCCCTTTTCTCACTTAAACTGTAAGACAAGCTTTTAAAAAAACACGAGCCATCAAATAAACTTTAAAATGGCATATATTCAACTTTGAACACTTGTTTTCATACATTATTCTTGAATATCTAAAAATGCTGATTTTTTTGCACACGAGCTAACGTACATTTGGAGCTATATATTACATATTGTCGTACTGAACTGTCTAGAAAGGGACTTCAGTTCTTAATTCAGTCAGGACCTGAAATGTGTCTGTTTTGTGCAGTAAGGATATACCTATAGTGATGTCATGAGCCTTATTATGACATTATGTGGTCTCCTGTGATCGTATGTCCAAATGTAGTTTGTGAATATACTTAATTGTTTCTGAAAACAGGCTGTCTTTCCACCAATCTATATATTTACTATGTAGTGCCCACCCCTGAAAAAAATAGTGATCTTTAATCAAGGGTGTCTCTCTTTCTCTCTGTCTCAAAGAGGTTTTGTATAAGGGTCTGATACAATAAGAAGCACTTTGCCCCGAGACCGGTTTGGGTCAGTGGATAGAGCGTCAGCCTGCAGACTGAAAGGTCCCAGGTTCGATTCTGGTCGGGGGCATGTACCTTGCTTGCGGGCACATCTCCACTGTGGAGTGTGCAGGAGGCGGCTGATCGATGTCTCTCTCTCTCATCGATGTTTCTGACTTTCTATTTCTCTCCCTTCCTCTCTGTAAAAAATCAATAAAATTTAAAAAAAAAGAAGAAGCACTTTGCTTTTCCAACACCAAGCAAAATAAAACCAAATCATTTAAATAATTGAGCCCTGGCTGGTTTGACTCAATGGATAGAGCGTTGCCCTGCAGACTCAGGGGGTCCCAGGTTCGATTCTGGTCTGGGGCATCTGTCTTGGTTGTGGGGACATCCCCGGTGGGGAGTGTGCAGGAGGCAACTAACTGATGTTTCTAACTATCCCTCTCCCTTTCTCACTGTAAAAATTTAATAAAATTAAAATAAATAAATAAAATGAACTCCTCCAGGTAATTGAATTACTTTCCCCGCCAATTACTGGAACTGGAACAATGGTGCTAAATACCCTGAGAACATTTTTTTCTCAGGGGTAGACACCCTCAGAGGGCAGACAGACGCTGTATTTTCCTTGCCCTCTAACTTAAGTATACAGACCTCAAATCCCATATCTAGCAGCCCCAGATCACCCGCAGGTTAGAGAGCTGGTAGTAGAGTTGGGAGGAAGTTCCTACTCAGGAGTTCAGAGGATTTAGGATATTGTATACCCTCCCCCACTTAAAAAAAAATTAACTGCCGAGACCGGTTTGGCTCAGTGGATAGAGCGTCGGCTTGCGGAGTAAAAGGTCCCAGGTCGATTCTGGTTGGGGGCATGTACCTTGCTTGCGGGCACATCTCCACAGGGGTGTGTGCAGGAGGCAGCTGATGGATGTCTCTCTTTCATCGATATTTCTGACTTTCTATCTCTCTCCCTTCCTCTCTGTAAAAAATCAATAAAACGTTTAAAAAAAATTACCTTGAGGCTTTTCAGAAATCCAATTTGTGCTATTTGTCTTGGTAATCACTTTCCATGTAACTAGCCTCATCTCCAGTCTCTGGGAATCTAAGAGTTATATCTTCAGAAACTTTGATAACGCTGCATACACATTCTCTTTCCTCTTGAAAACTGTTTGCCAAATGCTCTAGAGCTTGAGGCTTCTTAAGGCGTCTTGGGGCGAATACGTGGTCTTATTTCAGGGTCCACCAGTATCTTCCAAATCAGTACTAACTTCGGTGGGTCCTTACCAACACCTGGACACTGACACATTACAGCAGGTTGATAGCTGTTGTCATAAGCATGATTTCCTGGTCCCTAGCACTGATGGAGCCTTTGAAATGCAATCTGAGGGTCTCCAGATTGTCCAGGCTTTCAAGTGTATTGCTTTAATAGCCAAATAAAATAACTTCAGGTTTTTAAATTTTTTATTTATTGAGTTGAGAGAGCAACACCAATTTGTTGTCCTTCTTACTTATGCATTCATTAGTTGAATCTTATATGTGCCCTGACTGTGGATCAAACCCGCCACTTTGGTGTATTGGGACGATTTTCTAACCAACTGAACTACCCGGTCAGGGCGACTTGAGTTTTTATGTTACATGACTAATAGGAAATGGGTGTCTTCATGAATGTTGGAGGACTCCTGGCTGATACACATCTTGGTCACTGGTAGTCACCTCTTAGCTTGTAGTGGCTCCTCTTAGCTGGTCTCGTCACCTCTGGCCTTCTGGTTTGTCACCACCTCTCCACACCCCGCTCTCTCTCTTTCTCTCCCCCCCCCCCACTTCCTGACTATCAAACTTGCCTCTCCCTCCACTTCCCCAGCAAAGCAAAAACAAGGACACTTCAATGTCTTTAAACAAGTCATAGCTTCTAGCGATCCCTACACAGGGGTGTCCTCTCTCGTCGTCTCTAAGATCTGCTGTCATCTGGGGGGGACCCTTTCCTGAGCATACTCCGTGTTTCTCTCTTCCCCGCTGTCATGAACTCCCAAACCCCACCCTGGGCCCAGCTGGAGAATACCAAATCCCTAAATATACCCAAGTGATAGAAGTGCAAAATTAAACAAATAACCTGAAGTATTTCCATTGGTGTTATTTCACTGATGTGCAAAGCTACCTAAGGGAAAAGGAATTGATAACATGACATATCTTCAAGTCCAAGAGGACTCAACTCTGCGATTCCTCTTGGAACTTTGCTTCTTCCTGTTTCATTTCCCTCCTTAAAGCTCTAGCAAACAATCCTCTGCTGGCCATTGTTAGGATAACTGCTTTGACCCGGGGCCAATCAGCAAGGGTTCAGAAACCGTTCAGGTTCCATCTCTGAGTTCCTAATACCTTGTGATAGGTTTACACAATTCGGGGTGCCATGGGAGCAAGTACAAAGAGGGGGGTGTAATCAGAGCTTGGGAGGATCAAGCACAGCTCCTCGGAGGTATTATTCTCTAAGTTCCGTCCAAAGGAAAGAAAAGCAAGGAAGACAGAAAAGGATACCTACACGGCAAGGCACCTTTATGTAGAGAATAAAGGTGGGACCCAAGAAGGGGAGAGGGAAAAGAATTAAAAACTCAGAAAGGCTGTGGAATATTCTAGTAGCCCTTGGCAGTCAGGGCTTCTCCCCTCCTGTGTGGCCTCCCACCCCATGCTCTTTCCACTGTGCCATGTTACATAGCAAATGATCTTCACATTGTTGCATTTTTTTACTCCTACTTAATTCCATAAATGGTTCCTTTTTCATCTACTACACTAATATACTTACGTCATTCATATTTACGAATGGGTACCATAAGTCCCATTCTCAGCACTGGGAATCTTTCAGCAACCAAACATACAAAAATCCATGCCTTGCCCAGTGAGTATGGCTCAGTGGTTTGAGTGTGGACCTGTGAACCAGGAGGTCACAGTTCGATTCCTGATGATAGATGTTAACTGTAATTACTGTGGTAATCATTTCACAGTATTTATAAGTCAAATTATGTTGTATATCTCAAACTTATACAGTGCTGTATGTCAATTACATCTCAATAAAACTAAAAGAAAAAACACTGGAAAGATCACACAAAACATACAGGCTGTTAAAAAAAAAAAAGAATATAAGCAGACATGGGGAAGCAGGCTGCTAGTCCATCAATGGAATGGAATGGAGGCTACAGTGGAGACGGGAAAAGTGGCCAGACTCTGCAGATATTTTGAAGGAAGAGCCAACAGGATTTCCTGAATGTAGGGAGGAAGGAAAGAGAGATGTCAAGAATGTCGCCCAGGTTTCTGGCCTGAGGACTGAAAGGCTGGAATTGTCACTTCCTGTGATCTGGGAGACTTCCAGAGGAACAGGTTTGCAGGGGTGGAGGGAGGGGGAAAGGAGAAGATACAAGGACTGGATTCTGGTTTAGTCATCCAGGAGAATACAGGGGACTGCTCTCAGAGACCAGAGTGCCATATGCTGTACTAAATATTCACCATCAATAAACGATGCATTGCGGGCTGGTGTGGCTCAGTGGTTGAGCGTTCCCCTATGAGCCAGGAGGTCACAGTTTGATTCCTGGTCAGGGCACATGCCCGGCGTTGTGGGCTCCATTCCCAGTGTGGGGTGTGCAGAAGACAGCCAATCAATGATTCTCTCACATTATTTTTTTTAAATATATTTTATTGATTTTTTACAGAGAGGAAGGGAGAAGGATAGAGAGTTAGAAACATCCACGAGAGAGAGAAACATCGATCAGCCACCTCCTGCACGCCCCCTACTGGGGATGTGCCCGCAAGCAAGGTACATGCCCTTGACCGAAATCGAACCCGGGACCTTTTAGTCCGCAGGCCGACGCTCTATCCACTGAGCCAAACCGGTCTTGGCATTCTCTCGCATTATTGATGCTTCTCTCTCCCCCCTTCTGAAATCAATAAAAATATTTTTTAAAAATAAAGACATTATAAAGAACAAATTTTTAAAATTTGTATTGAATTTATTGGGGTGACACTGGTTAATAAAATTATATAGGTTCAGGTGTACAATTCTATAATACATCATTTGTATACTGTATTGTGTGTTCACCACCCAAGATCAAGTCTCCTTCTATCACCATTTCTCTCTCTTTACCTTCTTCTACCTGCCCCCACCCCCTTTCCCTCTGTTAATCCCCATACTGTTATCTGTGTCCTGCATTGAGCATCAGCCCCCTGGTGGTCAGTGCACACCATAATGACCAGCCAGTTGTCCAGTGGTTTTTGTTTTTGTTTTTGTTTTTGCTTAATCCCTTCACCTGTTTAACCCAGACCCACCCCATCCCCTCTGAAAGCTGTCAGTCTGTTCTCTGTATCTATGGACAAATTTTTTTAAAGTTGATAATTTTTGTGCTCCTTATGAACCAATTGAAAATAATACTATGTGCCCTGGCCGGTTTGGCTCAGTGGATAGAGTGTCAGCCTGCAGACTGAAAGGTCCCAGGTTCTATTCCGGTCAGGGGCACGTTCCCGGGTTTCGGGTTTGATCCCCAGTAGGGGGCGTGTAGGAGGCAGTTGATCAATGATTCTCTCTCATTATTGATGTTTCTATCTTCTCTCCCTCTCCCTTCCTCTCTGAAATCAATAAAGTTTTTTTTTTTAAGAAAAAGAAAATAGCCGAGACCGGTTTGGCTCAGTGGATAGAGCGTCGGCCTGCGGACTGAAAGGTCCCAGGTTCGATTCCGATCGAGGGCATGTACCTTGCTTGTGGGCACAACTCCAGTGGGGGGCGTGCAGGAGGCGGCTGATCGATGTCTCTCATCTATGTTTCTGACTTTCTATCCCTCTCCCTTCCTCTCTGTGAAAAATCAATAAAATATATTTTAAAAAATACATTTTAAAAATAAAAAGAAAATAGTACTATGCTTCCGAAGCCTCAATATGCAAGCCACAAATTCATAAGGTGTTGAGGAGGCTTTCAAAGGGCTGAGTGTAAGAACTGGAAGGACTGGCAACACCAAAGGCAGGGAGTCATCCGGGAGAAGATAGAGAAATGCCAAGGAGACAGAAGGAGTGGCCGGTGAGATAGAGTAAAACAAAGAGTGTGGTGTGCTATGCCGGAGAGAAAAGTACAAGAAGTTGTTCAACACCCATCATCATTCACAGATGAAATTAATACCACTATTGTAATGAAATACATTTACTTTGAAACACGTTGTAGACAATGTCCCCTTATAAGAAATGGAAATGTTGTCTGGCTGGTGTGGCTCAGTGGTTGAGCGTAGACCCATAAACCAGGAGATCATGGGGCTAAGCAGAGCTCCAGTGGTGCAATCGATTAGTGCGTGGTACTTATAAACCAGGAGATCATGATTCAATTCCCTGTCAGGGCATAAGCCCAGATTGCAGGCTCCATCCCCAGTGTGGGGTGTGCAGGAAGCAGCGGATCAATGATTCTCTCTCATTAACGTTTCTACCTCTCTCTCTCCCTTCCTATCTAAAATCAATGAAACTTAAAAAAAAAAAATGAAGGCTGAAACCAGTTTGGCTCAGTGGATAGAGCATCGGCCTGCGAACTGAAAGGTCCTGAGTTCGATTTCGGTCAAGGGCATGTATCCTGGTTGTGGACACATCCCCAGTAGGGGGCGTGCAGGAGGCGGCTGATCGATGTCTCTCATCGATGTTTCTAACTCTCTATCCCTCTTCCTTCCTCTCTGTAAAAAACATCAATAAAATAAATTTTCTAAAAAATGAAGATGCTAAAAAGAACACTTTCCCACAGAGTTAATAATTTTTATGTTCTTTCTGAACCAGTACAAAGGAACACTACACTTCAGAAGTGTCAAGATACAAACCACATATTCATAAGAACTGCATTTCAGTAGATGTGCATGCAAACACACACATTCTAAGTGTGAGCCCCAGAGTTGAGGTGAGTGGGAGCAGTGAAGAGCTAATATATGGTGTTTGCACCATGAAAGAAGTGAGAGAAAAAAAAAAGCTTCCAATAATTAGCGTTGCCAGAAGCACAGCTTTAGGACTTGGGAGACTGTGGTGAAGGATAGAGGCGGGATTGAATATAGGGACTGAAGTTATTTATTAGTTCTAAAACTAAGTTCTTAAAAAAACTGATCACATAGCTCTCAGGACAAAATGTGTTTGTCCTGACACAAGGCAGAGAGGGACTTCAGGTAAGTCAGCTCTGGAAGCCTCAGCTTGCGGGTGTTGAAATGCTAAGCAGAGGTGAGGTAGAATTGCCTTCGGGACTAAAAGTTTCAATATTGTCAAGATGTTTATTCTCCTCAAATTGATCTATAGATTCAAAACAATCCCTAGAGCCGAGACCGGTTTGGCTCAGTGGATAGGGCGTTGGCCTGTGGACTGAGAGGTCCTGGGTTCGATTCCGGTCGGGCTCATGTACCTTGCTTGCGGGCACATCTCCAGTAGGGGGCGTGCAGGAAGCAGCTGACTGATGTCTCTCTCTCATCGATGTTTCTGACTTTCTATCCCTCTCCCCTTCCTCTCTGTGAAAAATCAATAAAAATATATATATATACATTTTTTAAAAATCCCTGGAAATCCCTAGCAGGCTTTTATGTAGAAATTCACAGGCTGGCCCTAAAATTTATATTGAAATGCAAAGGCTCTAGAAAGGCCAAAACAACTTTTAAAAAGAATATGGTGAAAAGGACTTTATACTTGCCAATTTCAGAATGTACTATCTAAAACTACAGAAATCAAGACAGTGTGGTACGGGCATAAGGATGGAGATAATAGATCAATGGAACAGAGAGCCCAGAAATAAACCCTTTTATGGTCAAATTATTTTCAAGGCAAATTCAAAAGGGAAACGATTATCTTTTCAACAAATAGTGTTACCCTAATTGGGTTTGGCTCAGTGGATAGAGCATCGGCCTGCGGACTCAAGGGTCCTGGGTTCAATTCCGGTCAAGGGCATGTACCTTGGTTTCAGGCACATCCCCGGTGGGAGGTGTGCAGGAGGCAGCTGATCGATGTTTCTCTCTCATCGATGTTTCTAACTCTCTATCCCTCTCCCCTCCTCTCTATAAAAAATCAATAAAAATATATTATAAAAAAATAGTGTTGGGACAATTGGATAACCACACGCAAAAAGATGGAGTTAAACTCCTACCTTACGCTACATAAAAATTAACTCAAAATAGATCATAGACCTAAATGTAAGAGCTAAAACTAGAAACCTTTCCGAAGAAAACACAGGAGTAAATCTTTATGTTCTTAAATATGATACCAAAAGCATGATTTGTAGTTCTGGCTGGTGTGGCTCGGTTGGTTGAGCACTGTCCCGTGCACTGAAAGGTGGCCGGTTTGATTCCCACTCAAAGCACATACCTCAGTTGTGGGTTTGATCCACAGTCAGGTGATCCAATTGATGTTTCCCCCTTCTTTTTCTCTTCCTCCCTTCCTTTCTCTCTCTCTCTCTCTCTCTCTCTCTCTCTCTCTCAAATCAATAATATATACATTTTAAGCACGATTGAGAAAAGCAGAAATAAATTGGACTTCAAAGTTTAAAACTTCTGCTCTTTCTTCAAAGACACCATTAAGGAAATGAATACCCCTAACCGGTTTGGCCCAGTGGATGGGGCATAGGCCTGCAGACTGAAATGTCCCAGGTTCGATTCTGGTCAAGGATATGTACCTTGGTTGTGGGAACATCCCCAGTAGGGGGCGTGCAGGAGGCGACTGATCGATATTTCTCTTTCATCGATGTTTCTTTTTTTTAAATATATTTTATTGATTTTTTACAGAGAGGAAGGGAGATAGTTAGAAACATCGCTCAGCTGCCTCCTGCACACCCCCAGTTGGGGATGTGCCCGCAACCAAGGTACATGCCCTTGACTGGAATCAAACCTGGGACCTTTCAGTCTATCCACTGAGCCAAACCGGTTTCGGCTCATCAATGTTTCTAACTCTCTATCCCTCTCCCTTCCTCTCTGTAAAAAAATCAATAATATATATATATTTTTAAAAAAAGAAAATGAATAGACAAGCTACAAACTGGGAGAAAACATTTACAAATCATGTATCTGAATATTTAAAAACTCTTAATAAGATAAACTGCCCAATTTAAAAATGGCTTTGAATAGATATTTTACCAAAGGAGATATATGAATGACCAATAAGTACATGAAAAGATGCTCAACATCATTATTCATTAGATAAATGCAAATTAAAACCACATCTACTAGCCCTAACCGGTTTGTTTCAATGGATAGAGTGTTGGCCTGTGTACGGAAGGGTCCTGAGTTTGATTCCAGTCAAAGGCACATGCCTGGGTTGTGAGTCTCAAGGCAGCCAATTGATGATTCTCTCTCACCATTGATGTTTCTATTTCTCTCTTCCTATCCCTTCTTCTCGAAATTAATAAAAATACATAAATGAAATAAATAAAAATATGTTTTAAAATGGGCAAAAGATCTGAATAAACATTTTTTTTATGTTTTTATTTATTTAAATGTTTTTGAAGCGCTTAATGACCCTACCTTGGTCTGGCACCCTCGCTCACCTGCTCCACCATCCCACCATAGCCAATGTCCACCATGTTCTGCACTTTGCCACCTGCTGACGACACCTGCTATGTTCCATGCGTGTCACCTGGTGGTCAGCACACGTCATAGCGACCAGTTGTTCAATTGTTCGGTTGTTCTGCCATTCAGTCTATTTGCATATTAGCCTTCTATTATATAGGATGTCCAGAAAAGGCAAATCTATAGAGACAGAAAGACCATTATTGGTTGCCTGGGGCCAGACATAGAAATGGGGAGTGACTACAAATGGATTCTCAGGCTCTCTTTGGGAATGATAGAAATGTTCAAAATCTGGATTGTGGTGATAGTTGCAGAACTTTGTAAGTTTACTGAAAATCACTTAATTGTGTACTTAAAATGGGTGAATTTTACAGTATACAAAATTTACCTCAATAAAGCCCATTTTCTAAAAAGAGGATGCTTATAATTAATTGCCTATGAATACCAGCTGCGCTACTTACTAGCTGTGGAATCATGGGCATGTTATCTAATCTTTTAAAATATATTTTATTGATTTTTTTTTACAGAGAGGAAGGGAGAGAGAGAGTTAGAAACATCGATGAGAGAGAAGCATCAGCTGCTTCCTGCATACCTCCTACTGGGGATGTGCCCACAACCAAGGTACTTAGTTGCCCTTGACTAGAATCGAACCTGGGACCTTTCAGTCCGTAGGCCGATGCTCTATCCACTGAGCCAAAGTGATTAGAGCTAATCTTTTTAGGAACCAAGTTTCCTCCCTGTCAGATGGTAATAATAGTATATATATCTTTAAAAAAATTTGTATATATCACATCAGATTGTTGTAAGGATTAAATAAAGTTAATACTTAAGTCAGTGCAGTATTTGTTAACTACTATTATTCTTAGTAATGACATTATTTCCTATGACATTTTTATTTCCAAAAGTTTTGGACAATGAAGCATGTTTTATTGTCAATGAGATATATATATATATATATATATATATATACACACACACACACACACACACACATTAGACATTAGACATTATATATTGTATGTTATAGATGTTATAGGTTATACACTATACAACATATAGCATACAATCATATTATATCTTAGGGGCCCTGTGCACGAATTCATGACCTTGAAAGGAACTTTGCACCACGAGGCTACAGTGGGCACAGGGGCAGGTCTCGGCTCATTCCCTGCACCCCTCCCCAGCCCCTCCTGCCACGGCTCCTGGTCCCCTGTCTGCTGGTAGCCCTGCTCGCGCCGCTTCCCACCTCCGTTGCTCCCACTTGCTGACGGCACAGAGTGAGCAGGGCCAGCGCCGTCAGCAGTGTGAGTGGCGGTTGCTGCCCCTCAGGAGCAGGGGGAAGTGAAGAATCCCTGAGGGGTCATCAGGGCCGGCAGCCGCTGCTCACACCCACTGATGGCGCCCAGCAATGGGGCTGGTGCTGGGCACTTGCAACAGGTGCAAGTGGGGCCAGTGCCAGTAGCAAGTGTGAGCACTGGGTGGGACGGCGGCATGTGGGAGCAAAGAATTTTCAGTAACCACCAGAGACTCGCCCCGATGATAGCAACCAGCATCCTGCCTTGGTCTGCAGCCCTGCTCATCTGCTCCACCATCCTGCCGTGGCCAATGCCCACCATGTTCCACATGCGCCCCCTGGTGGCCAGCACATGTCATAGTGAGTGGTCATTCGGTTAAGTTGTTCTGCTGTTTGGTCTATTTGCATATTAGGATTTTATAGAGAGAGAGAGAGAGAGAGACTAGAGGCCCACTGCATGATCATGAACCTTGAAAGAAACTGTGGGCCATGAGGCTGTAGTGGGCTTAGGGGTGGGTCTCGGCCCATCCTCTGTGCCACCACCCAGCCTCTCCTGCCGTGGTCCCCAGTCCCCTCTCAGCTGGTCCCCTGTCTGCCGGAAGCCCTGCTCCTGCCGCCACTGCTCCCACATGCTGACAGCGCCATCCTCGCTCACACTCACTGAGCAGGGGGAGATGGAGAAGCCCTCAGGGGTGATAGGAGCTGGCAGCAGCCACTCACACCCACTGACAGCACCAAGTGATCTGGACCAGTGCCAGGCGCTGGCAGTGGGTGTGAGTGGCAGCTCTGGTAGTGGCAGTGGGTGCGAGTGGGGCCCTAGCCAGCGGCAAGTGCAATTAGTGGCTGTCTGCCCTGATTGCGCCTCAGGAGCAGGGGGAGGTGGAGAAGCCCTGAGAACCTCCAGCACTGACATTAGGTGCAAGCAGGTGCCGGTGCTGGGTGGGACCATGGTGTGCGGGAGCAAAACATTTTCAGTAACCACGAGAGGCTCACCCTGATGACAGTGACCAGCACCCCCACTCATTTGCTCCACCATCCTGCCTGCTGCCAACACCTGCCATGTTCCATGCACACCTCCTGATGATCAGTGCACGTCAGAGTGACTGATTGTTTGGTTGTTCTGCTATTCAGTCTATTTGCATATTTGGGTTTTATTTATTATCTTTCTATATAAAAGGGGAATATGCAAATTAGCCTGAATGCCATAATGTCAGGATCAAATAGCAGGGACCTGAGGCTGCATGGTGCCTGGCTGGGGCGAAGGACCTCAAGCCATGCCCTCCACCCCAGCACCAGGCCAGGAGACTTCAGGCTGCAGCCCCCTCCTGGAGGGTCTTTACGGGGGACCTCATGTGGCGCTCTCCACCTGATGGGGCTTGATGGGGTACCTCAGGCTGCTCCCCTCGCCTGGTGGGGCTTGACAGGAACCTCAGGCCACACCTCCCACCCTGGCGCTGGGCCTGGAGACCTCAGACTATGTCCCCCATCCTGGTGCCAGGCTGGGGGACCTCAGGCCACACCCCCCACCTGGAGGGGCTTGACAGAGGTGGGACTGGTGAGGTCTGGGTCTCACCCAATAGGGTTGGGACTGGCTGGGCCTGGGTCTCCTTTGTTTTTGAAGCACATGCAGGTGGTGGGCAGGCACTTACTCTAGGTCCCACAGTGCACCCCAGTCCCTGACAGGAGGGAGATTTCTATATATGTTTTACTAATTTTCTTTCATCTCTGACACTTCCATTATAGAAAAAGGGCAAATAGTAATATTAAAATACTTCCTCTAATTAATTCCCTTTTAATGTGCATGATTTTTGTGTATTGGGCCACTAGTGTACTATATATTGTACTAGAGGCCCATTGCATGAAGATTCGTGCAAGAATAGGCCTTTTTACGCTGACAACACCTTGCCAGCAGCTGTGCATCGCTACAGCTTGCCTAGGACCAAACTAGAGAGAGTCGGACCTGCATTGCCACCATTTGTCCACCATCCAGATACCATTGCTGACGTGTGCACATAAGGAACTGTTTGACATTAAAATTGGGACTCAGAACTCTTGGACATTGAAATTGGGTCTCAAACATTTTTTGTTCTTATAGGTTTACTTCTAGTCTGCAGAGGCAAGATTTTGTAAAGAAAAGAATTGGGGGGCGGAGGGGAACAGATGCAGAGGCAGAAAAGCAATGAACAGACTGTCATGCTACAGTGGGAAGGGGAAGGCAGGGGAGGTTGGGGGGGGGCTGTAAGAGATCAACCGAAGGATGTGTATGCATGTATGTAAGCATAGCCAATGGATACAAGACACTGGAGGGGGGGAGGGGTAGGTGAGGGCATGTACTGGGGGTAGGGAAGGCTGTGGGGAGGTCAAAGGGAGAAAAAAAGGAGACATGTACTACTATTTGCAATACTTTAAATAAAAAAAGGGGGGGGAAAGAATAGGACTTCCTTCCCCTGGCTTTGCTCCTGGCTGCCCAGGAGCCTGCACTCTTTGGTCCCAGCCAGAGCGCCATTCCTGTAGCTCCCTCCAACCCCCGCCCTCTCCCTGCCCCACCCAGCCATTCTGTGCCTGTGTATGCAAATTAACCTGCCAGATTTGTTGGGCTAATTTGCATACTCACTCCTGATTGGCTGATGGGCATCATGGAGGTACAGGCAATTCACATATTTCTCTTTCATTAGTGTAGATATTATATACTATCTATACTAATAAAAGCCTAGATAACACTTGTATGCGATGTCATCACAAGATGGCCACCACAAGATGGCTGCATGCACAGCAAAGTAGGGCCTGGTGGCTGCTTCATGTGGTGAGGCCTGGGGGTCCCGTGGCTCCATGCAGTGTGGAGAAGGCTGGTCCAGCATCTCCACCACCTTGCTTGGAGAAAGGGGGTCCCAGTGGAGGAAGTGGGTCATAGCAGGGGAGGGCAGTTGTGGGTGATCAGGCACACAGGGGCGGGCAATTGGGGGTGATCGGGCCAGCAGGGTAGCAGTTAGGTGTTGATTGGGCAGGCAGGGGAGCAGTTAGGAACCAGCAGTTCCAGATTGTGAGAGGGCCTAAACTGGCAGTCGCACACCCCCTTAGGGGTCCCAGATTGAAGAGGGTGCAGGTTGGGCTGAGGGACACCCCCCATGCATGAATTTCGTGCACTGGGCCACTAGTATATTATATACTATATATTACGTATTACATTGTATATGTATATTATATATTAATTATATATCATATATCATACATCACGTATCATATATTATATATTATATATATATAGTGTCCCCCAAAATGTATACACACTTTTAAAAATATATATATTTTATGGATTTTTTACAGAGAGGAAGGGTGAGGGATAGACAGGTAGAAACATCGATGAGAGAGACATCGATCAGTCGCCTCCTGCATGCCCCCTTCTGGGGATGCGCCCGAAACCAAGATACATGCCCTTGACCGGAATTGAACTTGGGACCTTTCAGTCCGAAGGCCAGCGCTCTAGCCACTGAGCCAAACCGGTTTTGGCCACACTTTTTTTGATAGTTCAATTGATGTTTCTTCCTTTTCAAATTTAAGCATAAGAATTAATAATTATTCAAAGTGTGTACACATTTTTTGAGACATGTTATATATATATGTATATATATATATATTTTTTAAATATATTTCTTTTATTGATTTGAGAGAGGAAGGAAGAGGGAGAAATAGAAACATCAATGATGAGAGAGAATCATTGATTGGCTGCCTCCTGCACACCCCCCCACTAGAGATAAAGCCCATAACCCAGGCAAGTGCCCTTGGCTGGAATCGAACCCAGGATCCTTTAGTCCGAAGGCCGATGCTCTATCCACTGAGCCAAACCAGCCTGGGCTATATATTTTTTTATGTTTTTTTTAAGAGAGAGAAACATCAATGTGAAAGACACACATCAATTGGTTGCTTCCCGCACACTCCCTACCAGGGCCAGGGAATCAAACCTCAGACCCTTAAGTTCACAGGCTGATGCTCTATCTACTGAGGCAAATCAGCTAGGGCTATTTTTTAATGTTGTTATTGAATTTTAGATAGAGAGGGAGGGAGGAGGAGAGAGCAAGAAACATTGATCAGTTGCCTCCTGCATATACCCCAACCAGGGATGGAACTCGCAACCTTGCTATGTGCCCTGATGGGGAATCGAACCAGCGACCTTTCAGTGCAACCAACTGAGCCACAGTGAACAGGGTGTGAGTTTTATATTTTTTATTGATATAATTTACATACTGTAAGATTCACCC
Organism: Lasiurus borealis; assembly: GCA_004026805.1. Classification (NCBI taxonomy): domain Eukaryota; kingdom Metazoa; phylum Chordata; class Mammalia; order Chiroptera; family Vespertilionidae; genus Lasiurus; species Lasiurus borealis. Next base: position 16,383 of record PVJN01041294.1, read on the forward strand.
TTTAAAACGTATAGTTCACTGTCCTAGCCGGTTTTCTTCAGTGGATAGAGCGTCACCCTGTGGACTGAAGGGTCCTAGGTTCCATTCCCGCCAAGCACAATATGCCCAGGTTGTGGGCTTGATCCCCAATGTCGGGCGTGCAGGAGGAAGCAAATCAATGGTTCTCTCTCATCACTGATGTTTCTACCACTCTCCCTCTCCCTTCCTCTCTAAAATGAATAAAAATTAAATTTTAAAATAAATAAAATAGCCGAGACCGGTTTGGCTCAGTGGATAGGGCGTGGGCCTGCAGACTGAAAGGTCCCAGGTTCGATTCCGGTCAAGGGCATGTACCTTGGTTGCGGGCACATCTCCACTGTGGGGCGTGCAGGAGGCGGCTGATTGATGTTTCTCTCTCATTGATGTTTCTGACTTTCTATCCCTCTCCCTTCCTCTCTGTGAAAAATCAATAAAATATATTTTAAAAAAATAAATAAATAAAATAGACAGTTCACTGATTTTTTAGTATATTCACAAAGTAGTGTAACCATCACCACTAATTCCACACTGTTATCATCTGGATTTTCTGAATTGGCAGTACAACTACTTACAATGTCAGATAAATTCTAAGTTTATAAACTTGTAAGTTCCTAAATTTAGAATTAATTGCCCCCACCTAAATACAAAATACTGTAGTTTCTGCCATCACTTAACCAATGAATGTATTTATTGAAATATACCTTCACATGTTAGGTAAACCATTGTACCTAAATCTTATAAAAACATACCCATTATCATCTTTCTTAAGCATTAAATGTACACAGATAACCTAAATTCTTATTCCTCTCTCCTTACCTTTTTTCTGACTAGAAATGAATACATGTTCATGATAGAAAATTTGTAAAGCATAGACATACATGGGGGAGAAACAAAACTTGCATTCTTTTTAACACTGGAGGGAAAAGGGTTAAATTTCAACAACCTTTACATTTTTAAAGATCAATTTGTTGGTAATATTTCCATTACAGAAGTGGGTTTTCTTGGATCAGCTTTAAAACAGACAAACAAAAAAAAAACCTTTTGGGGGCGTCTTACTGACACCCCGCTTCTATTCTATGCTAACTCCATTCTAGCGCCGGTACGGACCACCTCCCTAGCTCCAGAAACGTATGAGAGCAAGTTAGACTTGGCTTTTCCCATCCGTCGGCCACGGAACCTCCGCGCGAGGGCGCCCTGCCCGCCGCCTGCCTGTGACGCGAAGCGACGTGAACGTGGCCAGCTCAGCGCCTAGCCTCCTCCCGCCTCTAGCTACGTCACAGGTGGGCGGGACCCAAACCGACTTCGCCTTATTAAATTGCGGAAGTCGGTAAAAAAATTACGTTCCCACAGTCTGTCCTCACATCCTACCTAAAGTTCCCAGGTCCTGAGAAACCCTTCCGGCCACCCCCACGGGAAACCGGAAATGGTTTATTCAGAGCCAAGCGCGCGCGCCGTTAGTTTCATTCACGTAGCGAAGGGGCCTTCTGTGAAGCTGCCCTCAGCTATGCCTGCGCAAATAACAAACATGTCCGCTACGAATAGACCCAGAAATTTTGCCTCGAGTTTTCTAGCCATCCTGCCGGCAGATACTGTGTGAACCCACGCAGGAAGAAGCCCACGTAATGAGGCCCTGCTGCGCCGGCCGCCCTCCTTTCCCCGGCCCGGGCCCTAGCCTGCCTGCCTTTCTTCGCTCCGCCCCTCCTCCCCCGCCCTGCGTTTCGTCTGGCGGTTGCCGCGGCGACTTCCTTCCTCTCCCGACAAGATGGCGGGGGGTGAGGCTGGCGTGACTCTCGGCCAGCCGCATCTTTCTCGTCAAGATCTCGCCACTTTGGTAAGGTTTCGATCTGGGAGGATGTGGAGTGAGCTCGGGAGGTGGGAAGACAGGGCCTCCCGAGTGGCGTTGAGACGAGGCAGTGGCGGACTGCAGGAGCGTGGTTAGCTCAGGAGCCGGAGGTCCTGAGCCGCGCTGCCGGCGCTGCCGGCGCTGCCGCCGCCGGCGCCGGCGCCACCTGCATCTGGGCAAGCCGGCGAGCTGGGCAGGGGGGGTGAGATCCGGAGACACAAATGTCATAAGGTTTTCACTTCTGAAAGTTGGTCTTCAGTGCTAATGTCAAGGCTAGGCTGCCTCGGACCTCCCTGTCTTTAGAGAACAGAGGAGTATAGTCTGTGTAGCAATGAGAAGGACTTTTAAAACTTGCCAGTCATCCGAGTACAAGCTCTCTTATAGAAGAGAGCTGTTCGCATAGTGGTGAACTGTAGGTAAAGGGTAAAGTCAAAGGGGAAAGTTGTGATTTACCTTATGTATAGCGATTAAAAGTAAAAGTGAAATGTTTGATTACAGGATGTTACCAAACTGACACCACTTTCACACGAAGTAATCAGCAGACAAGCCACAATTAATATAGGTAAGATAATAACTTTTTGGAGA
>PVJN01041295.1:0-18828 GCA_004026805.1 Lasiurus borealis
CAAACTGCTCCTGCAGACTAAGCAGGGCCGGTGTGGCTCCCGGAGGTGGGGAGGGAAACAATGACACTCAGTGCAATGAGAAACACACCCAGGCGTGTGCATTTGATCCCCCGTCTTCGTGACGAGGTCACGAACTGGTGCTTACCTATGAAAACCCCCCTGCGCTGTGAGGCCCTTTTGTGAGCACTCCGTGGCAGGCGCGGCGTGTTTGTTTATTTCTGGTCGGGAAGGGAATTAACTGCGCTGGGCTCTCCTCCGAGCTCTGCCTCAACCCAGGCACTTTTCTCACTTATTACGTGAGGAGGGGAAGGTGCTGGGAGCGGGCAGGGTGTTTGCCGAGGTTCCTTTCAGCACAAAAACATTCAGCAGGAACATGTGTTATGTGCAGGAGAAGTTCTCCCCTAAGAGGTCCACCCCCACCCTCAACACCTGACTTTCGTCTGCTTATCATCAAGTCCAACATCCCGGTGTCCACAACAGATCTCTTCTCTCACAGCCATGCAGGCTATAGGGAAAGTCCCTGATGGGCAGGCCTGGCCAGGGGACAGCCGAGGCCTGTGTCTGTCACCCGCTGCCCGCACAGTCTGAGGAAATGAGGCCGGAAAAGGAAAGATTCTGAAGATGCTCTAGCTCCCCACAGACTCCTTGCCGGTCCGTCCCAAATGGTGCTTGCCCCGCTGGCAAGCTCCATGGGTAAATACCATTCAGACAGGGAAACGACTTACCATAAAATAAGAAGCTGATAATAACCGAAACGTGTTATGTATTAGGCATTAGGCAAAGTGCTTTACATGGGTGGTTATACAGAATTCTCCCAATCACGGTTACTGCTGCGCCCCTGAGTAAGAAGCTGAGGCTTAGAGAGGTAAAGTCTGTAAGGGCAGTGTGACGCCCAACAGGGTACTTTCTGTGTCTTCAGCCCCAGAGCAGGAGGCTGGCCTGGATCGGTATCTCCCTAAGTGGGGCATAACCAGTCACCTAGGGTGCTGATTAAGATGCAGACTCTTGGTCCACCCCAGATCCACAAAATCAGAATCGCTGGGGTAAGGCCCGGGAACCTATCTACTTAACAAGAACCCCAAGAGACTTGTAAGCATGTTAAAATCTGAGAACCCAGGTATATGATTCCTAAATCCCACCCAGCTCTGTTATGGCCTGTGGTTTTGCTTTAGTAGAAACTTCAGAAATGCAAGCTTTTCTCTTTCACTGGCCTCGGAGTTAACCCCAAATATCCCAAACATCTTCTTTAGATCAGCTTTATACAACACAAGATCTTGTTTCATAAATGACACAGGCAAATTCTTCATTCTCTAAAATGTTTCGACCATACCACATTCCTCCCATGTAGGAGGGAACGTGAAAACAAGATGACATGACCTCAGCTAGAAGAATTTTCTTAAAGTTATTTTACAAATAGAAGTCAATAGACACATGGAACCAGTTACTGAGCAAAGGGTCACTGGATCAGATACCACTGATGGGAGAGAGAGGGAGGGAGGGAGGAAGGTCTACACAGAAACACACACAGAAGAGAACAGGTAAAAGTGGGCTGCAAATGAAGAGTATGAAAACAATCAGGCCTTATTTTCAGTAAGAACAAGTAGATCTTATCTCCTCTGGCCATGGTCTTGACCTTTTCTTTTAATTTTTGTCTTTATTTCCCCTAAAAATGCCTTTCCTCCCCCTTTGTTTTCATGTTTTCCTCTAATTTGCCTTTTGGTCTGTTTATTTTTGTCCTTTTCTGCTGAAACTGAGGTCAGCGTGACAAAAAGCCTGCACTCAGTGCACCTTGTAATGTCATCCTTCTCCTGCAGCAGTAAGGATGTAAGCCTCTTCACTAAGATCTCACCCTTGGCGACCACGGTGGCCAAATGCCTGCATCCATCATGCAGCCAGCAGGTCCAGGGACACACATCTGCTTTTCCCATGCACCTCATCCTCCTTCTGACCCTCCCCGCCTCTCTCTCTCAGCAAAAGTTGTCCACAACAACAAATTTTATTATGTATCATCAATTATGAGAAGCATAACAGTCCTAGGTGCAATGAGGAAAACAAAGACATAGAGATACCTAAGATGTGTCCTCTGCCTTCAAGGACCTTAGCAGTGAGTTAAAAATGACCTGGGATGCTCCAGAAAGCAAGTATGGTAAGAGTTCACGGGTCGTGATGAGTTGGCTGTTCACAAAACACTTCCTGAGGAATGTGGAGCCTGCCAGGCCTTGGAGAAGGTGAGGAACGATGGCAGAACGGTTTCCATTCCCACCTTTTTTGACAACAGCACCCTGATTTTCCTCAAACTTACCCTTTGTTCTTGGGATTTGTTTGTGTGGGGCTGAACTTGACCTTGCTAACCAAAGCACCTTCTCCATCTGGTCCCTGTGAGGATTCAGAATGGAGACACGGTCCAGCTCAGTCCAATGAGACATGACCCTGAGGCGTGGGCAGGAACCACGAGCAAAGAGCAGCTCCCCTTTCTCATGACTTACTGTTCAGAGGATGGAGTTCTGGGTGCTGGTGGCCCTTTACCCTCCAGGGAGAGTAGTGACCTGAGAGTGAAACCAACAGAACAGACTCCTGAGGGCAATGATAGAAGAAACTATCTTTGGACTTTTTACTTAATAAGAGCTGAGTGTTTGTTTAAGCTAGTTAGGTTGATTAGCTGCCATTAGTAACTAGGAGGCAGAAAGGTGTACGTGCATTCATGGAGTAGTGGGAAAAGCAGCCTCCCTGTGTGATGCTGGTGGAAGACCATCTGGAAAGCTAAATTAGGGCCAGCCCTGGCAGGAGGAGATGGGAGGGGAGGCATGAATGCAAACCCAGGGAATAAGAACTTATAGGCAAGAGAAGCCACTGGTAACTTCTGAGAAAGGAAATGCTGATGAGAGAGAAAATGTTTTGATGAGGGGTCAAGTATGAAATCAGAGGAACAAGCTGAATTCTCTGGTTTCTTCCAACCTTGAGGTGTGTAGATGGTAGTAACTGAAGAGAGTCTGCAGCATAGTTTAGAGAGGGTGGCAGGTCTCAGACACTCACAAGGCCGCTGTGGACAGGCTGAAGCAATACTGTAGTGGCGGTGGTGGAATGAGGACAAGAAGAAGAAGGCAGATGAGCTTGGTGCCTGCACCTCTGTTGGGAAGGATGGTGGTTTCACTGATGGCAGGTAGAGGCTGAGCTGGTTTGAAAGGGGGGATGAGATCTCCCCTGGAGACCTTGGGGGGCGGCACCTGAAGGAGTGGGTCCTGAGCTCTAAGTGGGACATGGTACTACTTCCTTTACCTCTTGTACAGGTTGGATAAAATGGCCTCTGAGGTCACAGCCAACTCTACAGCTCTCTAGTTCCAGGAGGGAGCTCAGGGTTGCAAAGTCAGAGCTCACAGTCCTTAGTGAGCTCAGGAGGTCCTTAGCACAAGCTCCAACCAAAGCAGAGCTCTCCTTTCTGGACATCCTGACAGGTGGCCATCCCACCTTATTTAACATAAAATGTTAAATCCTATATAATAAAGAGGTATATGCAAATTGATCATCACTCCAACACACAAGATGGCTGCCCCCATGTGGTCAAAGATGGCTGCCACAAGATGGCCAGCAGGGGATCAGGCCAGCAGGAAAGGGCAGTTGAAAGGAACCAGGTCTGCAGTGGAGGGCAGTTAGAGGTGACTGGACCAGCAGAGGAGGGCAGTGGGGGGCGATTGGGCCTGCAGGGAAGGGTAGTTGGGGAGGACCAGGCCTGCAGGGGAGGGCAGTTAAGGGTGACCAGGTCAGCAGGGGAAGACAGTTAGGAGTGACCAGACCTGTAGGGAAGGACTGTTAGGGAAAACCAGGACAGCAGGGGAGGGCAGTTGGGGGCAACCAGGCCTGCAGAAGAGGGCAGTTGGAGGGGACCTGGGGAAGCAGGGGAGGGCAGTTGGGGGCAACCAGGTTGGCAAGGGAGAGCAATTAGGGGTGACCAGACTTGTAGGGGAGGATAGTTAGGGGCAACCAGGCTGGCAGGGGAGGGCAGTTAAGGGTGACCAGGCCAGCAGGGGAGGGCAGTTAGGGGCAATCGGGCTGGTAGGGGAGCAGTTATGCATCAATCAGGCTGGCAGGGAAGTGGGTAGGGGGTGATCATGCTGGCAGGCAGAAGTGTTTAGGGGAAATAAGGCAGGCAAGCAGGCGAGTGATTGGGAGCCAGCAGTCCTGGATTGTGAGAGGGATGTCTGATCCTGGTGGCCTAAACAGGCAGTCAGCCATCCCTTGAGAGGTCCCAGATTGGAGAGGGTGCAGGCTGGGCTGGGGGCCACACTTCTCCCCTGTGCATGAATTTCATGCACTGGGCCTCTAATATTAACATAAAATGTCAAATTGTGACATAATACACACAATGTTTAACATAATTCCTTTTATTGGGCTAACTGGTCTTCCCTATACATTCAATCCATAGGTTGTAGTATTTCCTCCGGAAGGTGATACAGCTAAGAGGAGCATAGCTGGGCTGGACAATGGGGTGGTAAAGTCAAAAGTTATCTCCCCGCCTCCTCCTCCCTTTCCTCAAATCAGTGGCAGGACACTAGCTTCGTCCCCAGGCTGGCTTCCAGATGATGGAATGTGGCTGTCTCTGAAACGATGTCTGATCTCTTGTACCCAGAAGAGCCTATCCAACAATGTCCTGTCATGGTCTTTGTAAATCTTTTCCAAATTAATTGTCTCCACGGATGACACCACTGAGTCCTGAGCTTGGATGACATCCCCAAAAAAGAGTGAATAGAAAGAAGGGCTGAGGTTTCAAACTTATATGAAAGTAACATGTTTAGATAAAAGCTCATTGCTTTCCTTCTTTCTTCTCCCCCAGCAAAACACACACAAATACTGGCTTTGTTTAAATCAAGAAGTTACTAAATAAACATGGTTTTGACCAAGTTTAAGTTTCCAAAAGTACTCCATTGGCTACTAAAGCATTTTAATTACCCTCTATTAAGAAAACAAACAAATGCAATTTTCTAAATTTGCAACTTATTATCAGAAATGCCCAGGTCAAAATAATATATATATATATATATATATATATATATATATATATGCATATTGGGATCATTTGGGTTCATTTGCTTTCTGATAGAAAAAAGAAAACAGTTTTCTCTCATTAATTTTGCTGTTTTCTTCTGATGCAACATGAAGTCAGAGGAGCACAGGGAATATTTGGGGTCACTCGCCCTAGGGCTTTAAAAATGTTTACATAGGCTGAATTCTTCTGCAGTAAGAATTTTCTGTAAGGTCCTTGAACTGCCTTCTCTCCCCCACTTTTTGAAGCCAGGTTCTAACAGGCACTCTCTCTTCCTGAGAGTAACCATGACCTTGACTTGACGTTTGGCTTTCATGAGCCTCCCAACATTCTTTATCCTAAGTTGAACTACTTCAGTTATAAGTATCTAAGGTACAGTTACAAACTCAATGGTACTGTATTTAGAAGTTTCTCCATCAGATAAATTCAAATTCCCTCTCTTGCAGCCAGGATTGTCCATTCAGTTTTCTCAGGAAGAGAGGAAAAGAGCTTCCCTGAAACAGACATGTCTTCTGTAAACCCATAAGCAGCAGTGCATGCTTCTCTCTCGACCTCAGTGCTGCCCACCACAGACATCATACTGATAAGAACAGAGGTGATGGGAGGAGAAGAAAAAGTAACTTTCTGATTTCACATGTTGGACAAAACAAGAAGCAATAGTTATGGAACTTGAGAGTTCCACCTTGTGTAGTTATCTGAATGGTTAATCAGATACATGGAAATCAAAAGATGCAAAAGAAAAACTAGACATGAAAGTGAAAGATTAGTTATACATTTGCTCTTCCCCAATTACACTATTCTCTTGGGATTAATTGGGAGAAAGAGTAATACAAAGGTCTTATTTGTTTATTTATTTCCATTGAAAAGCTCAACAATGGATCAATTAAAACTGACATATCTTTCCCAAAAGTAAGCCACTTATCAATGTTCTGGGAAGCCATTTTATTTTATTTAAAATTTTATTCTTCATTGAATTTATTGCAGTGACATTGATTAATAACATTATATAGGTTTTAGGGGTATAATTATATAATACATCATCTGTATATTTTCTTTTTTATTTTATTCATTGGTTTGTTTTGGTCATTAGATTCCACATGTAAGTGAATCAAGTCAAGTCTCCTTCCATCACCATTTATCCTTCCTTTACCTTCTTCTATCTCCTTCCATATTCTTGCCTTCTGATAATCACCATGCTGCTTTCTATGTCTATTAGGTTGTTTTTTTTCCTTAATACCTTCACCTTTTTCACCCAGCCCTCTGAGAGCTGTCAGTCTGTTCTCTGTATCTGTGTCTATCTCCACTTAGATTCCACATATAAATGAAATCATATGGTACTTGTGGTTCTGTCTTGGCTTATTTCACTTAGCATAATACTCTTCAGGTGCATTCATGCTGTTGCAAAGGCAAGATTTCCTTCTTTTCTACAGCCAATAGTATTCCACTGTCTAAATGTACCATAGCTTTTTTACCCACTCATCTACTGATGGGCACTTGGGCTGCTTTCAAATCTTGCTTATTATAAATAACACTACAATGAACACAGGGATGCACATAGTTTTTTTTTGAATTAGTGTTTCGGGTTTCTTTGCCCAGAAGGGGAATTGCTGAGTCACAGGCAGTTCCATTTTTAATTTTGTGAGAGGTTGTGTGGTACTTGATGTAGGTGCTCAAATTTATGTTTCACAACAACAGCTTTCAAGGGAAAACAGCTGAATTGGCCCTAAGATGGAAGTAACTGCAAAAGCAAATATAAGAGCAACTTATTTTTTCTTGACTAAGTAAGTCCCCCTATAACAGCACGATGGATCAGGAGAGCACCACAGCAAGTGAAATGAAGCAGCCAGAGAAACAAGTACCAGCCAACCCCACTCATATGTGGAATCTAAGGAAAGAAATTTAAAAAACAAAACAACTAGCCTCTTTCCATTTGAGACCATATTGCACCAGCCCCCCCCCCCCATCATCATCATCATCATCATCATCATCATCATCATCATCATCATCACTGATCACGAAATGGCCTGGTAGATGCTGTCTGGACATAGTCCAGCTCCTATCGCTGCCTCTCACAAGAGTAACTGCCTCTTGCCATAGTGCCAGGTTGGGTGGCTGCCTCTCGTGACAGTTTCTGCTTCTCTTTCAAGAGTGCCTGGCCCGGTAGCTGCCTGTCATACCCTCTGCTGCTTCCCTCCACCCCCATTTTCCTCTGGTAATGACCACACTGTTGCCTGTCTATGATGGGTGTGTGTGTGTGTGTGTTTTGCTTAATCCCTTCACCTTTTTCACCTAGCCTCTCTATCCCCTCCCACCTGACCGCTATGAGTATGTTTCTATTTTGTTTGCTCATTTATGCTGTTCATGAGACTCCACATATAAATTAAATCACATGGCATCTACCCCCCTCAGCCTGGCCCACCCCACCCACACAATACTCGCCAGGCCCATCCACGCAACTGCAAAAGGCAAAATTTCCTTTCCTTCCGCGGCCCAGCAGCACCCACTTCAGAAGTGGAAAGCTTCCAAGTTGCTGTGTCCCAAGACTTTTCAGTTAATTAGTGCAGAGAGAATATTTGTATCCCTGCATCTCATAAAGATTCAAAAATTAGGTCAAGGATGTTTATGCCAATTACTAGTTGCAGAAGTTCTGAGCTGGCTGAGGCACGAGCTGTAAGCGGAGGGTGCAGATGTATATCTCACCAGGTCGGATCGGATCCAGGGCTAAGTCATTAGAGGTGACTGCTAATTGCTTTAGCTTACAGTCCAAATTTTTCAAAATGTTACAGAGACACTTTAATAGATTAAGAGAGTCCTCATATTTTCTAGAAATCAATGTCTTTTCAGTGGCCTTTGTAGCACTTTGGGTATTCTCTATCCATGCTCCCAGGTACATTCTACAAGAGCTGCAGGCTGAGTGGCTTGAGTGTTCATTTCCCTGAATCAATGGTTTGCAATGTGAAGACAATGTACTCAACGGCTACAATCTATCTCAGATTACAAGGAGGATACTGACCTCAGATGATTTGTGGAGGTCGGGGGGGGGAGGGAGAGTCACAGAAAAATGGACTCAGAGTCAGAAGAGATCCTTGCATTTTTTTGTGGTTGTTAATCCTCAAATAGGATATTTTTTCCATTTATTTTTAGAGAGTGGGAAGAAGGTAAGAAGGAGGGAAGAGAGAGAGAGAGAAAGACCTGTCTTTCAATTGGTTGCCTCTCACACACGACCCACCCAACTTGGCCGGGGGATCGAACCTGCAACCCAGGGGTGTGCTCTTGACCAGGAATTGAACCTGTGATCCTTCAGTGCTTGGGCTGACACTCTAACCACTAGAAACACTGGCCTGGGCAGATCCTTGAATCTTTTCATCCAACTCCTACCCAATTCAATGGTTGCCCAGACTTTACTTCTCTACTTGAGTGATTCTAATGATGGGCCAGCATGAAATAGGCTGGTCTAAAATAGCATTAAAAAAAAATCATGTAAATCTAGTCTGTAGTTCAGAAAGCTGTATCAATTTCAATCCCATTTAAATGGAAAAAGCCTCACAAACTACTTACTTATAAGATAAATAGCTATAAAGATGACATTAATTGCATGATTCCTGACCTCAAAGGTGGAATATATGGTAGTAAATAGATTTAATTAAAGAAACAACAACACATCTCACATAGAAACTAAAACTGCTCAAAGATAAACATATACACTCAGGTGTTAAATTGTATTTATTCCATATTGCCGCCACTCATTCAAAAAGCACTTACTGTGCACCCACTATGTGCTATAGCCATCATGGCTGTGGAGGCCGAGCTGGGAAATAGTAGAGAGTTTTATGCTAATCTTTTCCTGCCACTTTTGCATCCTGGCGCATGTCTTTTCTTTTCTCAGAGCCATACGGAAAATACCCCAATACATGTAACAAACTATGAAAGCTAAATAAATGGGGGTCTGATATTGACATTTTAAATAGCATAATGCTGACTTTTACAGATTTCTTCACAAAAGGCATTTTACTGGTTTCCTGACTCAGCCCAAGCCCCTGGATCCTCTGGCAGCCCACCCTCCCTGATGGCCACTTTCTTTTAGTGGCTGAGTGCATGGTCCCCTCTATTCTGTTCCCACCACACAGGTCATACCACGTCCTTGTCATCTGTCCACTATGACATGGTTCCTGCATCCCCCACGGCTTCCTCACCCTCTCCCAATGTCGGCTGGTCAGAGTCCATGCGTGCTGAATTTCTATAGCAATGCGCAGATACTCAAAACGAGGCCGACAGTGCTGACCACTTGGCACGTGGCAGGGGTGAAGAAGGGCTCACATCTCTAAAAGGGCTGTTCCATGCCCATGTCTTGTCTTCAGCGCCTCTCCTAGCACCTCCCTCTATAGCCAGAGTGTCTGGATGCATCTGGCTTTTAGGAAAACACTTCACCACCATACATGATATGATTCCATTTGGCTTGACAGTTATCATAGGAGCTTAGAAACTCACAATTCATTCTTTCATTGTTATGGTTAGAAGATCATACTTGTGATTCCTTCCTCTACCACTTATTACTCAAATGACTGGATTCTAGTTTCTTCATATAATGCTTTATGGCAATAACACTACTAGTTATTATGAGCATTAAACAACATGGGTAAACATGCCAAATACAGAATTTCATGGGTGCTAGAAATGTGTTGAATTTGGATCTGATTCATAAAGACTTTCTAAGGACTTTTAGGGACAAGAATTTAAAATGGTACAATCTTATAAAAAATGACATCTAACATACAGCTCACCCCTGGCATGCTTAGGTACTCAAATCCACTTAGACCATCAGATCACAGCTCTGCCTCAGGTCCTGCTCTGTACCAGCTGGTCCAGTGGTTGGCAAACTGCAACTCGCGAGCCACATGCAGCTTGAGAGCTGTGGTTTGCCGCTCTGTTGACTAATGAGTTTGCCAACCACTGACCTAGCCTCTCGATTCCAATAATTACAGGCTGTTGTTGTTCCTTGCGATTGAGCCCCTATCCCAGTGGTTGGCAAACTCATTAGTCAACAGAGCAGGAAACTATGGCTCGCAAGTCAGATGTGGCTCGCGAGCCGTAATTTGCCGACCACTGAGCTAGTCCATTTCTGACTGTCTTTTTGTTTTGCTTTAAGGAAATGTTGAAGGATTCCAGTTAGTAATCTTCCCTATAGGACTTCCTCTCACACCTGTGCAAAGAGGGATCAATGTCAATGGGCATCTCTCCACCGACACAGTGACTAATCTGATTCTGTAAGTCCCTTTTCTCCTTGCCACCTTACCTTCCCAACCACTTTACAATCCCTGTTTTCAGCTTCATGATGGTTTTTCCAGCAATTGCAACTATCCCTTACTCTAGCCCAGTGGTTGGCAAACTCATTAGTTAACAGAGCCAAATATCAACAGTACAACGATTGAAATTTCTTTTGAGAGCCAAATTTTTTAAACTTCAACTTCTTCTAACACCACTTCTTCCAAATAAACTCACCCAGGCCGTGGTATTTTGTGGAAGAGCCACACTCAAGGGGCCAAAGAGCCGCATGTGGCTCATGAACCACAGTTTGCCGACCACGGCTCTAGCCAAACCAGTTTTTAACCTGGTTCTTCCAGTTTCCATAATTATTTTTTTTAAGTGAATTTTATTTTATAGAACAGTTTTAGATAGACAAAGAAACTGTGAAGATGGTACTGAGATTTCTCATATATCCCTGACTTAATTTCCTCTATTACTGGCATTTTACATTAATATGATACATTTGTTACCATTAATAAATCAAAATTGACACTTAAGTCCATATTTTATAAAACTTCCTAGTTTTTTCCAAATTGTGGTAAATGCCCATAAGAATCACCATTTTAACCATTTGTAAGTGTGCAGTTCAGTGGCATTGAGTGTGTTTGTGTTGTTGTGCAACCATCACCAGCATCCATCTCCAGACTCCCTTCCTCTTGCAGAAACCAGGTGCCCACTAAGCAATAAAGCACCCACTGTCCCCTCCTTCCAGCCCCTGGCAAATACCATTCTCCTTGTGCCTCTGTGAACCTGACATGTGAGGTATGCCCTGTAAGTGTAATACTGTGGTATTTGTCCTTCGGTGACTGGTTTATCTCACTCAGCATAATGTCTTCAAGGTTTGTCCAGGTTGTCCGTCTTCTACGTTGGCAACCTGTATTAATAAGGCACGATCCTGCGCATTCTCAGTCTTCCTACCATAGCTTCATTCGACTTCCTGACTGACTCTCCACTATGGGGTTGGCCCTCTTCTACAGTGAACCCCAGCTTGACCTAAATCCCAGTTAGCACATGGGCCCCAAGAAACCCACCTTAGCACTAACATTTTAAAAGTACTTACTACATGGCAGTCTTTTATTATTATTATTATTTTATTGATTTTTACAGAGAGGAAGGGAGAGGGATAGAAAGTCAGAAACATCAATGAGAGAGAGACATTGATAAGCCGCCTCCTGCACACCCCACACTGGAAATGTGCCCGCAAGCAAGGTATATGTCCCCGACAGGAATCGAACCCGGGACCTTTCAGTCCGTAGGCCGACACTCTACCCACTGAGCCAAACCGGTCTCAGCTACATGACAGTCTTTGTTATAAGCAATATACATACAATACATGGTATGTACAATATAATATACATATAACATCCTATCTAATAAAGACAGAATATGCAAATTGACTGCAAGTCTTCAACGAAGATGGTGGTGCCCACAGCAAATGAGGAGGGAATATGCAAATTGATGTGACAAGACGAGAGGCAGAAGGTGGCTCTAGACCGGAGTGAAGGCAGTGCCGACAGCCAGAGGAAGGAAGGCCTATTCTTGCACGAATCTTTGTGCATCGGCCTCTAGTACATATATAATAAGTACAATAATATGCTATACACCTATCTTGTTTAATCTTCACAACATCCCCAGGAAGCAGATACCATTATTAATACAATATTATAGATCAGGAAATGTAAGCCTAGGGAGGCTAAGCAGTACTTGCCAAGGAAACACAGTTAACAGATGGCAGTCCCAGCCTGGAACCTAGGCAGGCGTAACATCCTATACTGCCTCTTAGTTCCAGCTAGTCCTGGCCTTCCTTCCTTGGGAAACTGGTTCAGTTCTCTGCAATTTTTTTTTTTTTTGGTTTGTTTTGTTAATCCTCACCAGAGGATATTTTTTCTATTGATTTTTAGAGAGAGTGGAAAGGAGAAACAGAGGGAAGGAGAGAGAAAGAAAGAGAAACATTGATGTGAGAGAAACACATTGATTGGTCACCTGCACAGGCCCTGACTGGGGCAGGATGTAACCTGCAAGCTAGGTACGTGCCCTTGACCAGGAATCGAACCTGAGACCCTTTGGTGCTTTGGTGGCACTCTAATCACTGAGTAACGCTGGCCAGGGCTCTGCACATTTAAAATGTCCACACACTAACACATTCCTCATCATGCTAGAGCTACTGCTGCCTCCTGGTGGTCCTAGTGCTTCCCGGAGCCTGGCCTGAGCGTCCACAGCCCTGGCCCCTGCTCTGCGGACCACCTGGGTTCCAGGTGATCCTGACACTCCCCTCCTTATCTCCCTCCCTCAGGAATTGCTTTTTCAGATAAGTGTAACTTTTATAACTGGGAAATGCCTGTGCCTTCACAGAGGCAGCACAATTTCTACTGCTTCCTCATTTCATTTCTAAAATCATCTCGGTTCTCCTTTGGATGTGCGGATGGAGCACCAAGCCTTGCCCCAGGGCCTCCCCGCTCCCATCACACAGCTGTGCAGAGACGTCTGAAGTGCTGGCCACAAAGGCATCTTAGAAAAAGGCCCAACGTTCAAGGCTGACGCAAAGAGCCGAGATGCCTGTGACAGCAACCGCGTTTAAACAGAAGCAAATCAGAACTTGCAGGCACATTTGGTTGTATTGCTGAGCTGGGCTTTGTTGGTGTCTAATCTTCCAAAAGATACTGTGATAAATTCTTTACTGCAAAAGAGGTAGTCAAAAACATAGCCACAGAAAAGTAGGTGCAACAAGATTTCTGATTTATACTTTATTACTGCAAGATAGTTGGAAGCTGCTGGTGTGGGTATTGGTAGCAAACTGTGTGTGTGTGTGTGTGTGTGTGTAGGGGAACTCACACAGGGCAGTCAAATGTTATTTGGGAGTAGTGCCATCAAACATTCAAACATATATCCTAAAATCATATGTAAACTCATTGCTTCTGGCCTAAGTAGTCAACTGTAAGAAAACAGTGTAGTCCATTATGGTTCATGGGAGAACATAATGCAGTCATACAACAGGCAAAAGCTGTTTTCCATTTCTGGCCCTTCCAGGCACCCTACAGCTGGCGTGGCTGCATCACACTGGCCGGTGGGGAGAAGGTGAGGTAATGGTGTTATTTCCAGGCTGAGTGCTAAGAGCCTACCTGCACACACTGTTTCTTTTCCCCTGCCTCAGTGATCCTGGAAGCCTGTGCCATGCCAGGCCCAATCTCTGCAGTCTACTCCTGAGTGACTATGACAAGCAGAGCCCTCTGCTGACCAAGGTAGAGATGCAGGGAGAGACATGACTGCAGTTCCAGGAAAGCCCTAGGTTTGGGGGCTGTGTTACTGGAGCTACTCCATGGACTCATAAGAGCTGCAAGCACATTATGGAAAACATTAATAGTTCGTACCTACATTTTTCCCTATAAAATGTTTAAGAAAAGGTAGAAAGCTCAAGGAACCCCATATAACAAAAGCCTAGATTGGTGTAAAGAAAGACAAAGATTCTTAAGTGAAAATCTCTATAAATGGAAAATTATTTTGGAAGGAAATAAAGACAGATTTCCTTTCAAACATCTTAAGAACTAATTAAGAGTCAATATACTTGGCCTCTTAAACTAAAGTAAATAATTTGTAGTTTTGCTTCTCTGATAAGTTTTATGTAAAGTTAAAAACTAATTGCAGAAACTTAATGTCATATACTGTCCATAACTTAGGACAAATAAAGTTAAAGTTAATAAATAAATTAACCTTATGCAGAAACCGGTTTGGCTCAGTGGATAGAGCATCTGCCTGCTGGCTGAAAGGTTCCAGGTTCGATTCTGGTCAAGGGCATGTACCTTGGTTGTGGGCACATCCCCAGTAAGGGGTGTGCAGGAGAGATGCTTCTCTCTCATTGATGTTTCTAACTCTCTAATCCTCTCCCTTCCTCTCTGTAAAAAAAATCAATAAAATATATTTTAAAATAAAAAAATAAAAGCCTAATATGCAAATTGACCAAATGGTGGAACGACTGGTTGCTATGATACACACTGACCACCAGGGGGCAAACATTCAACATAGGAGCTGCCCCCAGCCTGCAGGCTCCAGGCCAGTCAAGACCGGTGCCAGCAGGTTCCCCACCCCCAAATGCCCCACAGATTGGCCCTGATCTCCGGCCAGGCCTAGGGACCCTACCCATGCATGATTTTCATGTACCGGGCCTCTAGTATGAAATAAAACAATTGGTTATTTGTAAGATTCTATTCTCAAACAAATTTTGATTTCTAGCTGAAGGTTTTACAGAAGAAAACACTGGGAAGAAATTCCAGTTACTCTGTGGAAGAGTGCTATTGTATTTAAATTAGGAACCTGATTTAAATAGCAGCCTTAATAAACGGCAATCAGAGTCAAACAGAAAATCATTTCTTCCTTCAAAGTCACTTAAAATTGTTGCTTCCCTCACTTACCCCAGCTTTCTCTTTAAGTGATATCATCTCCAAACTCAGATATCTCCCCCTCAAATACTGAGAAGTTTGGGGATGGGGATGCTTCAGCACCAACTACAAACACAAAGCTGGATGAACCATAGAGTAAGGGGCTCCATGCTCTCAGAGTGTCTGCAGGCCCCTGGCACTGCCGGGGCTCACAGTCCTAGGGCCTCAGACACCTATGACTGCGACATGGCCCCTTTCCTGAGGCCTGGGTTTGAGTGGTGTGGCTGATGGCAGGTGTGGGGCCTCCACTCCTGGTGGGTGAGCTCAGCCAATCACCCAACGCCTATAGCTTCCCGCAGCATCTCGGCTCTGAGAGGTTTCAGAATGAGATGCTGGCACTGAAGTAAGACTGGCAGCCTGAAATCGAATCCTCATCCCACCACTGACCAGCTGGGAATCTTGAGCACGTTATTCCCCCCTCTCTGTGCATTAATTTCCTCATCCGAACAGTGGATAAAGTAACAGTCCCTATCTCAAAGGTGGTGGAGGATGAGAAGAGCCGTACGTGCACAGCTCTAGGCATAGAGGCTCTGCAGGTGAGTGCTGTCTCAGTCATTCCAGTCTCACTCGAAGCCTCTGCAGCCCCTGAGGTGGCCACTCCTACTTCTGACAACTAACTGCTCCACGTCAGAGTCGCCTCCTTGTACTGCCGCTGGGAATGGAGACAAGCAGAGGAGTTGTGGACAACTGACAATTCCTTGAAGAAATTCACATAATTTTGTACAACATTTTTAGCATTATGAACATTCCCAAGGGGCCACTTACACTTGGCTGCACTTTATGGGAGATGAGCTATGAGAGCATTATTAACGAATGTGAGTATTGGCTAAGGATTAGGACCAGTTCCTAAGAGATGAGGGTCTAGCTGTCCCACCTGATGGTAGGGGGTGGGTCGCAGTCGGATCCCTCCCTTCACAAGGTTGGGGAGGCGAGAGCTTTGTGAGAGTGACAGGACAATCTGATCAGAAGATGAGTCCGCCAGCAGGGGTGCCTGCTGAGACCACGGGCCAGAAGAAAGAGCTAGGCATCTGGCAACAACTGACTAAAGAGAGGGAGCATCCGGTTTGTCCTAGATGAGTGCATCCAGTGGAACATGGAAATGATCTGAGGAAGACACTTGGTCCAGGAATAAAGACTGTATGACGGGCTAGTGTCTCTTGCCTTGTAGCCACTGGGAGGCTGAACACGTAGTAAAGAGGAAAACGGATATAAGGTCCCTAGGCCTGCATAGCCGCCTCCTGATTGGGGCTGTGAGTGGGGGACTGGGCCGGGGCTCTCCACCTCAGAGTGAGCTCTGCCAGCCTGTGGAAGAGAGCAGACTGCCCGTGGCGGAGGAGAAACGTTCCCGGGAGGGGTTTGGATGTGCGGCTGCTCAGAAGCCTGGAGTCGTGGGTGAGACTGAAAGGGGGTGTGATTTCAAAGTAGGATTCAGGGTGACTTCTCTCCTTGTTTATTTTCTGTGTGTGCCCAGTAAAATTAAGTCCCACAGAACAGAGGTCGACACAAAATGGTCGGTTTTGTTCACCGCTGTACCCCAGCCCTCAGAGCAGTGCGTGGCACATACAGAGTGCTCAATGGTTCCTTGTAGAGAGGAGAACGGAGGAATGAAAGGACCGCTGTGGAGGGAGGGCACAGGTAAGGCGAATGGAGGAAGGACTTTGCAGGCTCAAGGTCAACAGGCCCCCACGGAGGGGCCAGAAAGTATGCCCACGGGCCCAGACAGCATTTCTCCGGATGCCTGGCCACCTTCCCTGGCGTGTGTCCTCCTCTCAGCTGGCCCCCAGGCACTTCTAACAAATGTGCTGATCAGTGTCTGGGAGTGAGGCTTAGGTTATGATCTCAGAGTCTAGCCTTCTCGTGTATAAATAGACATAATATGGCTGTCAGGGTGGTTGTGAGAGTGGATACGGTAATACATATACAATAGCTCAGCACTTATATGAGAGCAGGACTTGGCAAATGGTATTTGTTATTATTATTATTAGGGCAATACAGATACCGGATTATACAGAGAGTTATTTCTTTAACGTTTATGTTTTCTTCCTAATTGTGGGATGTTTATTGTGATTTAGTTGGTTTGAAAACTAAAAGGGGAGCCTGGCTGGCATGGCTCAGTGGTTGAGCACTGACCTATGAAACAGGAGGTCACGGTTCTATTCCCAGTTAGGCACATGCCCAGGTTGTGGGCTCAATCCCTAGTCCAGGGGGTGCAGGAAGCAACTGATCAATGATTCTCTTTCATCATTGATGTTGCTGTCTCTCTCTCCCTCTCTCTTCCTCTTTTTTTTTTTTTAATATCAATCTTTAAAAAAAAGAAAAGGCCGTATTTTGCTTTAAAACAAACAAAAAAAAAGGAAGGATCAGTGAGTGAGGGATAAAGCAGTGTGATATCAATCGCAGGTAAATGTTGCTTACGGAGTGGACCTAGAAATATAAATCAGGACATCAACAGCTTGCTGGTTCTGGTCTTGCAGGAATAAAGCACTTAAAATGGCCTGGTTGGTGTGGCTCAGTGATCAAACGCTGACCTATAAACCAGGAGGTCATAGTTCGATTCCTGGTTAAGGCACATGCCCAGGTTTCAGGCTCAATCCCCAGTAGTGGGCATGGAGAAGGCAGCCAAACAATGATTCTTTCTCATCATTGATGTTTCTATCCCTCTCTCACTCTGTCCCTTCCTCTCTGAAATCAATAAAAATATATTTTTTTAAATGGGGCATATCTGGTAATCATCACAGTTAGATAAAGCAGCAGCAAAAACACCCTCCCCCCAAATGTGTCACAGCCAGTACGAGCTACATTGTTTTTCTTTGAGAGTAGTTAAGAGTAAGGTAAAGTATAAAACATGTTTTTGGACACAAAATGGGGTAAGAGACCCATCCTGCTGCCTCAACTGCCCGTTCCCGGGCAGGAAGCCTGCTCTGATGAGTGTGAAAGACATGCCCCGGGATACTGTGAGGTTGTCTCTACAAAAGGATATACTAAAGATTATTTTAAAAATTCTGTGTCATTAAGACTTCACACTCAGATACCCAGTGATGAAGTATCATGAACATAACCTATCAAAGCGAAGAGCTTTCACACCTCTACCAGAGGCTTCATTTGTAAGGACCATATTTTCCTTTAAAGATGTCTTGGGGACCGAAATACCGAATTCAGAAGTAACATGGTCAGTTCTTCCAGACAGAAGGCTACTGCAACAGAAAACCAAAGCAGGATTCTGACATTTGTCCTGGCTTGAGTGGATGTGCCTTGACCAGGAATCGAACTATGACCTCCTGGTTTATAGGTCAGTGTTTGACCACTGAGACACACCAACCGGGCCATTTTAAGTGCTTTACTCCTGCAAGACCAGAACCAAACCTCACTGGGGTATGTTCTTAACAACATGATTAACCCCGATTAGTTATACTCATAAGAGGAAGACACACATTTAGAAAGAACATTGCTAATCTAAAATCATGCTTCTTTTCCCTTTGGAAAGACGTTAGAGACACAGAAACATATAATAATCCAGATGGCACATCTCAGCACACCCACTCAAGCCAACCTGGCAGGTGATGCTAGTTCCTAAATATCTATTGCAGCCCCTCCTCTCTGCTTCCCCCACTCAGGTTCTCACCACCTTTATTTATTTTTCCCCCCAAATATTTTCACTGATTTCAGAGAGGAAGGGAGAGGATGAAAGAGAGAAACAATAATGATGAGAAAGAATCATTAATTGGCTGCCTCCTGCATGCATCTACTGGGGATCAAGCCTGCAACCCAGGCATGTCCCCTTGACTGGAATCAAACCCAGGACCCTTCAGTCTGCAGACCAACCCTCTATCCACCGAGCCAAACCAGCTAGGGTCTTAACCACCTTTGGATTACTCCCCTCTTGTTCCTCGAGGACAGAGTTGGGGAATGCCCACCCACAGGCCATATAAGGCCCACATTTGGTCTGGCCTTGCCAAGGCATTAGGACTGAGTTAATTAAAAGTTAGACCAAGAGGGCATTCGATGGTGAGTGAGGGAGGCTGAGGGAAGGTCAATGGGGGGGGGGGGGGAGGG
>PVJN01041296.1:0-18804 GCA_004026805.1 Lasiurus borealis
TTTGAAAATTAATGATGTGATCCTCATAAAACTCAGCACAATGTCTGACTATTGCAAAGGCTAAAAAAATGAAAATAGAAATAAATGAGGTAGGAGGAACAAGTGTACTCAGGAGTCTATATACTCCCAAGAGGACTGTATAACCATATGGTTAGCTACAGTGTAAAATTCCCCAAGTGATCGCTAAAAGCTCTAACTGAATTTGGTACTTTACCACCCTTTTAATTCAGAATCATGGATTTCAGCCATGCATAGACAGTTCAATCTGTTTGATTGATTTCCTTACATCAAAGCTCATATAGGTGCTAATTGCTTGGAGTTGACTGAGAGATGTATCTAACTTTCTTGTAATGGACCTCCCTGGCACTCAATAATTTCCAGAGTAAACTGCTGTCTCTCCATTCTCCTGTCTTTCTCTCTGATTCATTCTTCTGCGACATGTTATCTAGATGTATCTGAGGAAACAGCCTAAGGTCCTGTCAAACCTAACTCTAAGAGGATGGCAGAATGGACAGAACTGGGCTTTAAGGCTGGAGAGAGAATTCCCAGTCAGTTCTTGACACTGTGGGTATATCAGTGTCACCTGGGACCAATGTCTAACCCTAAACTTAGATGTATTTCTAAAAACCTCACATAGCTACCAAGAAACGATTACAGCCAAATTAAAATTTCTTTACTCTTTGCAGATCTGACTTTTGTCCGTGCCAGGGAAATAGAAATTCTGCACATAAATCACATATAACTTTTGGAAAACAATATAAATAATCAATGGCTGACCCTACTGAATGGCACTTCTACCCCTGCTGGTTCCTAGGAGAAGCCAATAAAACAAACCTTGAGTTCTTTTGCTCTGAGGTAATATTTGGGTCACAACATCCAACACTTCAATGGTTCAATCATAGCCAATTGAACTATTACAGGAAGAATGGATGGCAGTGTTTGAAAAACAATGGAGACAGAAAATAGCTTCATTTTACTATTCCAGTTATTTATCATTTTATATATTTCTGCTCTCCCCAACTGAGCACTAAGTCCCCTCGAGGCTTATAATTTTCTGGAGGCCATGTTGGTTGTCTTAGTTATGAAAATATTGCCTCATTTAATTTAATAGTTTCTTTTGTTCTTGTGGGCTGC
The DNA here is from genome assembly GCA_004026805.1 of Lasiurus borealis. Lineage (NCBI taxonomy): Eukaryota > Metazoa > Chordata > Mammalia > Chiroptera > Vespertilionidae > Lasiurus > Lasiurus borealis. The sequence goes on from PVJN01041296.1 coordinate 1,135, forward strand.
TTTTAGCTAGCTTAAGAGGATTTCACAAATAACTAAGAAAACCTAGAATACACTGTCCAAAGAGCAATTACAGCACGTAAAAATTCCTGCATGGATTTTTTAAAATGTATATTCCAACTCTGAAATTTGTAATCAACTCTCATTACCACAGTGCCTAACCTACATTAGTAGCTCTCTAAATATGTGTTAACATGTTAGTTAATAAATATTGATTTTGAAAATTATTGTTTAGGATATGTACAAAGAATTCTCATTGCAACAAAAATAATTCTGCATTGCCCACTTTCATTCACATTTCTTAGAAAAATAATTGCTTCTCATTAATATTTTAACTTTAATTTAAAGCTCAAAAATCCCCAATAACCCTGAATAACAGCCTTATAAAGTCCATGATTATAATTTCTTTTTAAATAAACCAAAAATATGTATGTGACATGTTACAAAAAGTGCTATTATAGTGTTTAAATCCAAATTATTTAGGACTTGCCTCTCAGTCAAACCTATTGCAAAGACATTCTTGAGAAGGGTTTGTTTATGGCTTATACTTAGAGCATGAAATTATCATAAGTACAGTTACAGTAATAGTTTTATTTTTCTTTCTTAAGTGCAATCAGACATTAATTTCTTCAGATTATTTGTTATTAGGAAAAAAAAAGTGAGCACAGGAAAGTCTGCCATAATACTTAAAAATAAATTAAGTATTTTAATTTAGAAGCTACTATTTGTCAATCTCTACTTACCATAACAAATTAAATAATCAGAAAATTAGCATGTGAGGCCTCTGATTAAGCAAGTAATATAACAGAATTTGTATATTAGTTTCAAGAGGGTTTTCAGAGACTCTTTCCAAGATTATTTGCTATGACTTCCACACATGCACATGTGTTTATGCATACACACAAACACATGCATCTGAGGGATTTGGAGATTTGCTTAATCCCCAGCAAAGCAGAAATAGAAAATTATAATTTTGGGTGTGACTAAATGAAGACATTGAAATTCATTCATTCATTAAACAACTACATGTTAATTAACTGAATTAAGCAATGTACCGAGTACTAAGATACTACTATGAGATCAAGTAGTTTAGTGGAGGAGACAGGTATTCATTGGTAATCTAATAAATATACAAACTAATGAATGTGTGGCTCAGTGGTTGAGCATTAATCCATGAACCAGGAGGTCACACTTCAATTCCTGGTTGCAGGCTTGATCCCTAGTAGGGGACATGCAATAAGCAGCTAATCAATGATTATTATCAGTGAAGTTTTTGTTTCTCTCCCTTCCACTCTCTAAAATCAATAGTTTTGTCTTTTGTTTTGTTTTAATGAATGAATGCAACAAAGGAAAAGTACAGGGAAACTATAAGAATGAAAGAGAGGCAAGTCAGGTGGAGGAAACTATAAAATACTTCCCTACTGAAATGACCGTTGAATTAAAATTGGAAGAGTGACAGGCATAAACTAGGTAAAGGGATGGGAAGAACTTCAAGGGAGAAAAAGCTGAACATCATGTAGGAAGTCACAAAGGCACAGGGCACAGTTCAGCTGTCTGAAAGCACATGCTGGTGGCTGGAGGGCAGAGATCATAGGATAATGTGATGTTTGGCAGAGTTGGAATGGCAGGGGATCTAGCCATAAAACATGAATAGGGTAGTAGGTAAGGATAGGGATTTGTATTATTCTAAGAACAATGGGAAGCCATTGTTTAGAAGAAATAGATACATAAGGAAGGACTCCAGAAGAGGGTAGTGTCCCATGTTGGGGCCAGAATTTGAAATACAGTTTCTCTCGCGTGTAATAATAAAGTGTAACTCCATCTCTCTAAGCGTTGCTTGGCTCTTCTCTGGTCTTCTATAACACTAGATATGCTTCTGTTGGATCCCTTAATATTGAGAATGATCCAGGAGCTGAGTCCTCAATTCTCTTCTTTAGATATACTTTCCATACCTCTAAATACCATCAATATGTTGATTAGTCCCAAATGTATATTTTAAGCAATAATTCACCACTGACTGCTGGAATATGTCCTAAATATGTCTACTGGTTAGCATAATACACGTCAGAATTCTTGATTATGCAATTACTACTTGCCACCCACTGCCCTCCACCCTCAACGCACATGCAAAATACTTTATTTCTTCTATTTTTAGGATTTAACTCTTGGTAAATGTCAGTCTCAACCAATTAGTTGCTTGCACCAAAGACCTAGAATCATCCTTGATTCCTCTTTTTACATCAACCAATCAAAAACCATTATTGGCTATACTTTCCATATATCCAGATTCTGTCCACTTCTGTCTTCATCGCCTCTACTATAGACTAAGCCACCATCAGCTCTGAGACTAGTTTTCAATATCTAAGTAGCACCCAAAGTTGTCTTTTATAAATAGCGATCTGATCAAGACTGTCTCATTTAAACCCTCAGAGGCCTTTCTATTGTGTAAAATATAATTCAAACTCCTTAGCATGACCTATAAGAACCTTGAGGACCTGGCCCTGGCCACCTATCTCTCCCGCTGCAACTCTCCCTTCGGTGTTCCTTATTTAGTTTATTCAGACCACTCTCATCCATCTGCTTTCAGAACAGAGCCTCCATGAATACTAGCCCCTAGTTGTGTACTACAAAATCTGTACAATCACATGCAGCAGCCCTGCTTCAGGGCACTGACACTTGTTCTTCTCTTTCTAGTACTAGAAATGGCTGATTTCTCAACTCAAATATCAATAACTAGAGGCCCATCTCAGGAAGATTCCTTCAAGAATAGGGCTTCCTGCAGCAGTCTCCACTGTCCTACCTGCTTTCCTTCCTTCTCTGACCTCTGCTTGCTTGCTTGCTTGCTTGCTTCTCCACAGCTTCCCTCCCTTCTACAGTGCTTGGTTTCCTTCTACACTGTCTTCAGTCTTAGCTCTGCACAGAGATATGCAAATTAACTGCCATATTACTTTGTTTAATTTGCATACTTGTTCCTGATTGGATGGTGGGTGTGGCTTGTGGGAGTCCCAGCAGTACGGTTGATTTGCATGTTTCTCTTTTATTAGATAGGATAATGACAAGGATGATGGTGGTGGTGATAATAATGATAGTTGATTGCCTACTGTCTTCCTCAATTTATTTTCTTTCTTTGCTTTCTTGCTCTGTGCCTAGGAAGGATGACCTCCACTGACTGCCCTGCCTTAAACTCTCTTATCCCTGAATTCTGGTTGTGGCCTGATAATAAACAGAACCAGAAGACTGAAGGGTGACTTGACAGTGACCAAATTTCTCCATGACCTCAGCTCTTGGCTACTGCTCCCTCCCACCTGGTTCTGGTAAATAACACCATCCATTCTCTTTGTCCCTTTAGTTTTAAAGGTAGTTTTGTCTTCCCAGTGTTGTTATTACCTGGGTGGTTTTCTATTCCCTATTGGTTTCCTTAGCTAAGCCTACAGCTCTGTAAATGGCCCCTTACTTAAACTCTCTTCAAATGAACTCTTTGACAATTCATCTTTGATAGATTCAATAGTTACACTGAAAATGTCCTATAATCCAGGCACTATTCTAAAACATTATATATATTTAATCTTCACATTCACCCTATTAGAAAGGTAAAGCTCTGACTTTACAAATGAGGGAACTCAGAAACAGAGAATTTCAGTACCTTGCTCAAGGTTACCCAGCCAATATGTAGTGTGGCTGGATCTAGTCTGTGCCATATTGCTTCTCAAAGAGCATCTTTCCTTGCCACCCTTGTAAATGCTGCCTTCTCCCACCCCAGTCACTATTTCATACCACCTGCTCTATTCTCTTCCTGGAACTTATTTTTTAATTATCATTTATATCAAGTTTTATAAAACTTTACTGTCTGTCTCTACCATAGAATAACTCCATGAGACCAGGAAACAAGTTCCCCTGGTATATATCTATACATACAATGAGCAGAATAAAATTTACATATTTTAAGTACTTAACACAATTGACTTGCATTTTTATGCAGCAATAAGTAGAATGAATACTGCCAAGAAAGTTGACAGAATTTCTGATGGTATTTCTTTTCTCTGAAAAGCAGAATGAGGAGTCATTTGCTCACAGTCAGGGGCCAGGTGGGTAATCAAATGTCTGCTGAAGATAGAAAAGTTCTGAAATCTGCATTACACAAAAGGAGACCAGAGAAGGCAGATTGAATTGCTAGGCTATGCTGAGGGCTCAGCTGTAGTTGGTCAGTGGGAATTTAAAGTGTTCCCAAACTTTCCTGTTTTCTGATTTCCTCCAACAGTGCTCAGTTGTGCTGGTGCAAGCACAAAGAAAATAAACCCTAGCGGAGTCAACTGAGAATGGGGAAGAAGGCTGTTGATCTATAAAAAGGACAATGGTTCCAAATGTTTAGCAACCTGAAGCCATTTAGTGTGGAAGAAAACTGTCCAACATACCTCAGCAGGTACTAAAAGCTTCAGTGTTTTACTGTGGAGGGCAACAACTGAGCTCACCACATGGGGAGGGCAACAAGCTCGCAATTGGTGTCAGTTCAGCCATTTACTAGCTGTGTGATCATTGGCCAATTACCTACTCTCTCCATGTCTCAGGTTTTGCTTCTGTTATATGAAACATGTATGCCTTCCTTGAGACTGGGAATTAAGCCTTAATTAACCTGGGAATGTCATACCTATGGAATAGATCATTTTATTATAATATTAGCCAAAGAAAAGCACTGATAGACAGGAAAACATGATAGTCCTTCACATGAGTCAGTTTGTTATGTGTTTCTTGAGAGTTTTATTTTCTGAAGCAGAGTAAAACAACAAAGAAAATGCTATACAACAAAAGCATAATATTCAAAATGACTGAAAGGCAGAACGACCAGTTGGCAGGGTGAGGGAACTGTGAGCAGGCAGCACCAGGCCAGCCAAGGCACATGGCAGTGGGGAGAGGGAGGAACAGCAATTGGGGGCGGGGAGTGATCAGCAGCAACAGAGGGACAATGGGGAGGGGTGGCGGGCACCATTCCTTGGTCAGCCTGCCACAGAGGGATGATGGGGCAGCACCATCCCCTGATGGATCGCCCTTCAGGTCACTTCCTGCAGAGGGAGGCCAGACTGCAGCTTATGCACGCTCTCTGAGGAAATCAGCTCCCCGCCATCAGTAGGACATCCCTTGAGGACTCCCGGACTGTAAGAGGGCACAGGCCTGGCTGAGGAACTCCCCCACCACCCAAATGCACAGATTTTCATGCACTGGGCCTCTAGTATTTTTATAATTTTAAAGAGCCATAAAATATAATGTAGGGTGTGCAAAAAAGTATATACACAGACTTTGAATAATTATAAAAGTGGTATTTATTAAAACACATTTTCAAAATTGAGCTACCAGCTATTAAAGTGTACAAACATTTTTTGGGACACCCTTTATATATATATATATCCATATATATATATATATATATATATATATATATATATATATATGGAAAATGGATTAATTATTCAGGATGATCCTGCTGCACATAGTTGTGACCATCTAGCCTCTGAAACCAGGAATCATAGAAATAAATTAATATGATAAAAACATTATCAAATTTTAACCTTTTTGATTATTATCCATTTTCTTCAGGGCAGCCAAACTGAAGAAAGTAAAATATAAAATAGATATTTGGGGCTTTTGATTTAACTTTTACAAAATGATAAAAATCTGGGCAGGCAGTTTTTAAAAGCCAAATTCCACACATTTGTACTTAAAAGTAACAGTAGTAATACCTAGGTAATCAATCAACTATGCAAAAGTTACCTTGTCAACTTGAAAGAAGAGAATGGCAGAAGTAAAGGTGGAATAAATGTATATCAAACTTGCATGAAATTACAGGAGTGGCTCATTTAATCCAGGCAGAAGCCTAAGTTTTATCTTCCACTTTATGGATATTAGAACCTATCCATTATGATGAGCAGCATTACCTGCTCTCCTGCTACACAGACAGGTAGCCACAGAGATCTATCAATCACTTTATCTAGGCATACGGCATAGTATCAAATATGAAATAGATTTTATTATAACCTTAAAAAAGCAGACATTGAACTTTTGGAAAAGATGTTGGAAATCAAAGTTTTATGAACAAGGCTATAATTCTGAATTTCCATAACCTTAGAATTTACTTAGTAACATTGCCAACATTTTTAAAAAGTGCTCAGTATGTGCTATACTTTTTTTAAAAAGAATGTTTTTTATTTATTACAGAGAGGAAGGGAGAAGGAAGGAGGGATAAAAATATCAATGATGAGAAAGAATCATTGATCAGCTGCCTCCAGTCCCCACACTCCACTGAGCCTATAACCTGGGCTTGTGTCCGGACTGGTAATTGAACCCTGACATCCTAGTTCATGGGTCAATGCTCAACCACTCAGCCACACTGGTTGTGCGGTGCTATACTTTTAAACTATATTTTTTGCAGATTTTTTTATGCTAAAATTATATCTAGATATCACCAAAAATAGAGTAGAACATAAATTATGAGCAAATAAATCCAGTGTCAATATGATCATATATAGCTTATTAAACCCCCCAAGGTCAGTTAAGTAAGTGATGATTTACAGAGTGGGTTGCTGTCAATAAGGAACTGTAAGTGGGTATAAATGATCTATTTCAAAATTGCATTACCTTGAAAGAACTTGATCCCTTCTAGTTCTTTATAGCATTACTTAATGTTTATGGGTTTTAACTTGCATAATAGTCTTTCTACTGAGAAAATACAATGAAATCATTCTCTAGAAAAAAAATTCCAGCTTCACAGTATTATTTACACTTTTTTTTCCTCCTAAAGGGATGAAAATTCATAAGTTGCCAGAAAAGTAGTATTACTGGAAGTTAGGAATTAAATATACAAATATGAAGTCTGAAAGGAAATTTACAGACCTGCTGTGGGCAAGCAAATATATAGCAGTTCTACACAGATAACCATGTGATCTACAGAGACCTGCAGCCAAATCTTATCCATAATGCAAATACTACTATATGTTGTTTACCCCTTTCTTCTTTCTCATTAAATGTTTTCATATTTAGGAAATAATTTTTTAGGTGATTTCAAGTCAACATAAAAATAATTGATAACATTGTATAAAACAGTATCAGGAGTAAAGTACATTTCCAAAAAAATAATAATAATAATTTAGTCACAAAATCTTTAAGTTATCCTTTTATGAATATATATGTTATCAGAGGAAAAAATAAAAATTTGGCATTCAATTTGAAATCTTGTGTTTTCACTTTAAAATACACAGTGAATTGCCTCCCTGAGAAAGATCAGTAGTAGTACAAGTGCTTTATTACACCAATTGGCTTCAAACCTCTCTGCCATTCCTTCCACAGTGGTTATATAGAGTAATAAACTTATATTACATTTTGTTAATAGTTAAGAAAAATATATATGTAAGTTGTTAGACAAAGTCATACTATATTAATCAGGCAAAGTATAAATTTTAAAAGATTTATAGCTAACTACTATTAATGGTAGTCAGATTATTAATATCTTTTATTTCAGAAACTATAGGAAATGTTGTCTCCCAGTGTTTATCATGAAATCTTACAAAACTTTAATAGAATGAGTTAAGCACCTTTCAGGAAGAATGTAATTTTTCCAGGTTTTTTTTTATTAAATCTTTATTGTTGAGAGTATTACAGATGGTCCCATTTTTTCCCCTATTGATCTCTTCCATCCTGCACCCACCCACCCCCACACCCCAGACCTTCATCACACTAGGGTCTATGTCCATGTGTTATGCATATATGCATACAGGTTCTTTGGTTAATCTCTTCCCACTCACCCACCAACCCCCACCTTCTCTCTGAGATTTGGCAGCCTGTTCCACGCTTCTATGTCTCTGGATCTATTTTGTTCATCTGTTTATTTTTGTTCTTTAGAATCCACATATGAGTGAGATCAGATGATACTTGCCTTTTTCTAATTGGTTTATTTTTCTTAGCATATTACTCTTCATGTCCCTCCATGCTGTCTCAAAGTGTAAGAGATCACTCTTTTTAACTCCTGCATAGTATTCCATGGTATAAATGTATCACAACTTTTTTTATCCACTCATCTACTGATGGGCATTTGGGCTCTTTCCAGATCATAGCTATTGTAAATTGTGCTGCTATGAACATAGGGGTGCAAATATTCTTTATGATTAGTGTTTTGGGTTCTTATAATATATTCCTAGAAGTACAATCGCTGGATCAAATGGCAGTCTCATATTTAATTTTTTGAGGAAACACTATACTGTTTGTACTTTTTAAAAGTTTTAATATAGTCATGAAAATAATATTTTATAGTTGTTTATAGTCTAATGTTAAGATTCATTGATTACTGAAAAGATAAGAAAACAAGTAAAATATAAATCCTTTAACAAAAATATCTGTAAAGTCATTTATGTGGTAACAAAGTAAAGTTACAAAAATTAGTCTCTCCTTCCTTGGGGAATATATTAGATACTTTTAATGTTACACAGTATCTTCATTGAATACAAGAAAAATATTATTTACTTTTTTGTCAAAAAAGGGACTAAACCGAATTAACCTTAGAATGAAATAATTAGAAAGAATTAGATGGGAAATATGATTAGCATTTCAAAGGGAAAAAAATAACCATTCAACACATTTAAAAACAACTCAATACTCTTCACTTACTCATTCATTCATTTGTTCATTCAAAATCCTTTCTAGTTCTTTATAGCATTACAATTTTCAATATTTAATGATTTAAAAAAATTAAGAATAAATTGATGATAATATACGTAATGTAAATCATTGCCTGGAGGAAATTGGATAACAGAATTAAGCTCTCAAATATTGTTGGCATTTTCCAACCTACCAAGACATGTTCATTCCTCTAAATTTAATTGCTGTTTCCACATATTTTTACATAATTTGAATGCAAGTGTCATGGTTTTGAAGTGAAAAGGGTTTATATGTACACCTCAACTATTTTATAATAAATACTTCTTGAGGTTTATTTCAAAATACTGTAATTAGCCCTAGCCAATTTGGCTCACTGGAGAGAGCATCGGCCTGTGGACCGAAGGATCCTGGGTTTGGTTTTGGTTGCAAGCTCCTCCCTAGCCTGGGCCCTGGTCAGGACTCATGCAGGAGGCAACCAATTGATGTGTTTCTCTCACATTGATATTCCTCTCTCTCTTTCCTTTTCTCTTCTACTCTCCCTAAAAATCAATGAAAAAAAAATATTCTCAAGTAAGGATTAACAACAACCACAACAAAAGACAAAATACTGAAATTAGAATATGTAATACAAAAGATATCCACACATTTATATCATGTTCTGGTGGTTAATAGATTTAGTATGGACTTCCTGCACATTATTTTGGAGGTGCATTGAAAATGCTCTTAACAGCATAAAATAAACTTCATCTCTAAATATATTTTCCCCCTGTGTTCTCCATCCTGGCACACAAAGTTCATGCGGATAGAAGCACAAAGTATTTTACTCACTCTTAAGGTAACTCCTTTGTATAGTTTTCTACAGATTTCTTATTTAACTCCCATTCACCCTTTGGATCAAATTCCACAAATTCACAACTATTTCTTAATGTAATCTTAGAAGTCAGCAGTGAACCTCAACAGGTGTAGGAATTCATTCTCCAGGCTGTAAACCCATGTTTCTTAAACAGTTGTCAAGAGGAAACTAAAGAATGTGATGTGTGCTGTGAGAGAAATAATTCTCCCCTTGTGCAAATAAGCTTTGTTGGCTAAGCATTTAATCTACTTCAGCAAGTTCCTTTCTGTCCAATTCTTAGAGCCTGCAATATGCGAATGTATATTGCTGGTACCTAAGAAGGGAACATAATATGCAACATTTTCCCAAGCATCTTTGACCGAGGAAATTTTAGAAAAATAATACCTCTCTTTCTATTGAATATAAATTGTAAATGCTGAAAAACTTTTCCAAGTCTATTTTTGAAAAATGTCAGAGAATTCTGCAAATATTCACATAACATTTATGTTTTTTACATTCCTTACTAACATGTACCACTGACCTTACTTCTTACATTCAAGAAAGAAAAGGAACATTCAACATCTATTAACTGCCCCCGTCCCCCAATCCAGAAGAAAAAAAGCACCTTCATTTATTTTCTCTCCACTGAATAATTCTAATTCTTTTTAAGCTTTCTTCAGAGGTCTTATTTTAAAACTGTTGAGTCATGTTTAATGCTCTCTAAATCTTCTATAGTTTGTCTATGACTTTCTTAAATATTATAATCTTAAAATTTGAAAATAAAACAATAAATACAAGTAAAAGCTTTTCTCAGTGATGTTTAGTTATTAACAGATATCAGGAGTATATTAATTTAAAAATAAGAGCTTTATATAATACAGTTTTAGGAAACACTGCATCATAGATCTGTGTTCCTAGCACCTGTGGTGTAGCCCAGAATTTAAGGAAACTTTTCTGGAGAAAAAAAAAAGTTGGCAGATCTACTTAATTTTTTTTTCTCTTTCATTTCTGCCATTTTTTTCTTTATATAGTTTTAATAATAAGGGCAATATAAGATTCAGTTTATATCTTATTTAAGCTCTATTGCTAACTTAACCAGAGAATTGGATTTCTGCTATAGAAACTTTACTGCATAGAATATGTACCAATCCAAAATATATGATTTTCTCTATTGACAAATGAATAGAGTTTGATTCAGAGATAGATTCCAGAAGAAGGAGGAGGAGGAGGGAGGAAGAGAGAGGAAGAGGAAGAGAAAAGGAAGAAAAGGGAGGAGGAAGAGACAGAGAGGAAGAAAAGGAAGGAGGAGGAGGAGGAGAAGGAGAAGGAGAGGGAGAGGGAGAAGGAGAAGGAGAGGAAGAAGGAGAAAGAGAAGGAGAAAAATACATTAAAATGAAATTATCTCAAAATAATCAAGTGACCAAAGGTATAATACTATTTCCTCAAGATAAAAATATATTTCAGGCAGCACCCTCAGTGGTCTCAAATCTGTCTCTTGCTACAACAGTGTTTGAAAGGAACAGACCCAGGAACCTCCCTTCTTCCAGCCTCAGGCCACTCTCCTGCATCTCATCTAATTACCACTTCCAGAACCATTTCTAGGACCAGTCAACACCAGGGTTTTTCTACTTTAACTCCTTATTGCCAAACAACCATGTGCTCCCAAATTCATTAGAATTACAGTGGTACCTCGAGATACAAGTGCCCTAACTTACGAGATTTTTGAGATACGAGCCGTTGAGCAAGCGATTTTTGCTTTGAAATAAGAGCAACAGTTGAGATAGGAGTAATCGCGTGGATTGGCCTGCTGCACGTGACCCACCAGTTTACCGTGACTGGAGCATCTCATAGTTTCCCACGCCTCAAGGTTACGGAACGAATTAAACTCATATCTCGAGGAACCACTGTATACCTCCAGGTTGGAGGCTGCAGCCAACCACCTGGCCAGCCTGCATCTGTGGGCCCCCTACATCTACCTCTCAATGGGCTTCTATTTCAACCATGACAGGAGTCAAGGGCAGGAGTCACTTGTTCCTCAAGTTGACGAAGAAGAAGCACAAGGGCGCTGAGCGTCTCTTAAAGTTACAAAACCCACACTGTGGCCGCATTCCCTCCAGGACATGCTGAAGCCTCCCAAGATGAGTGGGCAAAACTCAGGACACCATGGGAACTGGACCCAGGCCCTTGTGGAGCTGCAGGCCCTGGTTTTCCCCACGCAGACCCTCAGCTCCATGACTTCCTGAAGAACCAGGACCTGGATGAGCAGGTGAAACTCATTAAGAAGATGGGCAACACCTGACTCTCCTCCACAGGCTAGCCGGCCCCCAAGGCTGGGCTGGGTGAGTATTATTAAGGCTCACCCTCAAGCAGGACTAGGAGCTTATGGATCCCAGAGGCCTTTGAGGGGCCCCTCTGTATCCCCTGGTGTCTCTGGCTTTTACCTCTCCCTGAAACTGCTAGCCATTCTTTTAACCACTCTGAAGACCTCTCTCATGCACTGGACCAAATTAAACAATAAAGCTTTTTGCAGCCATACATACACACACACACACACACACACACACACACACACACACACACTAGAGGCCCCATGCAAAAAAATCGTGCAATTGGCCAGAGTGGGGTGGGGAGGATACCTCAGCCTGGCCTGAGCCCTCTCACAATCTGGGATCCCCAGGAGGATGTCCAGCTGATGGCTGCCGTGAGCCTGGCTTCTGGCTGAGTGGCGCTCCCCCTGTGGGAGCACACTGACCACCAGGGGGCAGCTCCTGCATTGGGTGTCTGCCCCCTGGTGGTCAGCGTGCATCATAGTGACCAGTCATTCCACCATTCAGTCATTTGCACATCAGCCTTTTATTATGTAGGATATTCCAGTGCAACTGTTATCTACCCCAAACTAAGGAATTCTTGAGGACTAACCTCTCTTTAAGTCTGCAGTGTTAAAAATAAAATCCAAAATACCAAAGTTGATCTTCTATAGGGGACTGGATATTTGGAATTTCAGCTTCAAGGCTGAAACAAAGAAATTGGCAGTTGGTGGGAAACAGAGTGAGTGATGGAGATGATGGTGGCTGTGGTGAAGGGTGATTGACATTAGGGGAGGAAGATTCAAGAAAGGCACAGAGGGAGGGCCAAGAAACAGTGGGAGGGCTGTCCAAGTGTGTGTGGAGCAGGGTGTGAAGGGGAGTGGCGGTGGCCATCCAAGTACAGGCGTTAGCAGAGGCCAAGCCAAGAGTGATGGTGGCAGGAACAGCACTGGAGGAGCCAAAGATGATACTTGGCGTGTTATATCTTGGGGGCGTTGTTATTTAAAGACATTGTGACCACATGAGAGGAAAGTCCAAATAAGCTAAGTAAGGAGTCAAGTCAGAGCAGGGAAAGCCAGCTACAAACTAAGTACCAGGAAGCACAACTGGTATTAGAAGCATCATATCTATCAAAGTTCTATAATAGTAAGAATGCTGGTTACTTCCCAATGCATGTTTTATTTCAGCTTTAACTGTCTTTTACTAATGTTCCTACAAAAGCCTTATCTTCCCTCATCCCACCTGAAATGGCTCTGATCAATGTAAGTGACGGTCTGGGCAGTAGGAGTGAAGGTGAAGGCAGTAAAGCTATTGGCACAGTAGGCACGGTGGCATTGGGGTGGGCGGTAAGGCTAGTCGCTGAGGAGCTGGTTGCAGTAACAGAGAAAGCAGAGAAGCAGAAGGAGCAATAGTCAAGCTATTTTGAACGTAAATACTTTCCAAGCAGATGTCTTAAATATCGACTTTAGCTTTCCTATCTTATTTCTATATCCAATAATGTAATTTTGACAATCAAATACGTTATGTGGTGTATCATACTGTGTCCCAATCATGCAAGAATCAGAGTGCAACTCAGGGTATTTTAATAAAAGATAACTAACAGATATTTGAACAGGGTGAAGGGAACCAATAAGGAATATTGCATCACCCAGAGAATACCAGCTGAATGAAGGTATTCTTGGCCTGAGACAAGAAAAACAAAGCTACCAGTGTTACTGGAATACATTAGAGCTGGGCCATGGACAAGGGAACACACACCAAGGGTGATGGTCATGGAAGGAGGCAGTCACTGCTAGAAACCATGACCCATGGAGGGAAAAAATGGGGAGATGGATAATAACCCAAACTTTCTCTCAAACTAACCCCCACTCTCCTGCCACTGACTGGCATTTATGGGATTTAAACAGATGCAGCTATTGAAGAAACCTAGGTAAATGTGATTCATAGAGGTCAAGATCAGCCTCGGGGGGCATAGAATGAGGCAGAAAAGAACAGAACATGGATCTGGGTGAGATGGAGTCACAAAGAGATAATAACCAGTAGATACCTTATAATATCAATGAGATGCATAATTAAACCATACACCTAGAAATAAACTCTCCTGGACACAAGTATAGAATCATCCCCATTTGGCTTGGGTATAGCAAAAGGTGCCCAAATTATGCAATGGGTCATTAGTGATAAAACATTCAGAGTTATTAAAATGTATTCCAGAACATCTATGTGTCCCATGCATTATCTGGTAAAGAATGGGAGCCACTAACTGGAGCAAACAGAAAATCCTATATAATAAAAGCCTAATATGCTGAGTGTTTGGTCCGCCGGTCAACCAATCAAAATGTAATGTGCTAATGATATGCTAAGGCTGCTCAACCGCTATGACATGCACTAATCGCCAGAGAGCAAATGCTCTGACTAGTAAGTTGCCTTGCTTCTGGGGTACACCCCATTGGGACTTAGAGAGATGGGCCAAACATGCCCGGAAGCCCTCCCGCAGTTCCTCCCTGGCTGGCCAACTTCCTGCATCATTCCCCAACCCTGATCGTGCCCCTATGGGATCCCTCACCATGGCCTGCACCCTCTTGCAATCTGGAGAATATCGAGAGCCGGTTTCGGCCTGATCTCACGCAATGCAGGAGCTGCCCCCTGGTGGTCAATGCACTCCCCCAGCGGGAGCGCCACTCAGCCAGAAGCCCAGCTCACAGTTGACAAGCACAGTCGCAGTAGTGGGAGCCTCTCCCACCTCCACAGCAGTGCTAAGGATGTCCGGCAGACAGCTTAGGCCCACTTCCCATCGGGAGCGGGCCTAAGCCATCAGTCATACATCCCCTGAGGGCTCCCAGACTGCGAGAGGGATCAGGCTGGGCTGAGGAATCCCCTGCCTCTGAGTGCACAAATTTCATGCACCAGACCTCTAGTGTGTGATAAACAGCAATATTTTTATCTCTAAATACTCTTAAATAATTTGGTTATTAGAAAAAATATCTATAAATATTTCTTAAGAACATATTTGAATAGTGGCACTTAAAACATTTTTCTTTTAATGTTGGTCATTTAAAACAGACTTTGTAATATTTTAGCAAAGTTGTAGAGGAATCGTTTCTGTCGCATTTTTTTTTCAGCAAGTGCTGGGTTCGTTTAGTGTTTGGTAAATTAATTTAAAAGAGAGTTTCAGACATGCTGGAAAGTCAAAGCAAAACTGCTATTCAAGTGTATCGTGTGTTGTTTGATTTCATCCTGACTTTAAAGGTGAGTGAGTTAGTTTCTGGATTCAGGTACAAAAAGCAGAGTCAGTTTTGTATGGGTACTTCTGTCAGAATCAAAAGCCATTATTTTCTCCTCATCATATCCCTTCTTCAATAAAAACATTAGCCTTCTTTTTGACTCAATGCATGGCATAAACTATACTACATTTTTCCCTTAAAATTAATTTCTGTTATTGAACCAATGCCAAATATCACAAAATAATGTGTTAGTGAACATGAGGTGTTTACAGATATCTATACTATTAAAAGAAGATCTAACTTTATAACATAAAAACAGTGTATATTTAAAGTGAAAATAGCAGCTAAAGAAAAGGCTAAAGAAATTTTTAAAAATAAAATCAACTGTTGTGTGGCAAATGATGGGAAGAGAGTGAGGATGAAAGTGAGACATAGTGGCTGTTCTCCAAACATAGTTAAGGATTATGCCAATTTGTGAAAACCATACCATATATTCTACGGAGAAAAGCATTAAAATTATTCAACAATAAAAGGATCAGTGGAACAAAAGAGGTAAGTCATTACTATGGAGGATAGTCAGAGTTGCTGTTTTCCCTGGGAGCCTTTGTTGAGACTTTTCTAACACTTCAGTGGTTGAAAGGAAATCAAACTGTGAGAACTTACTGCCACTCCAGTGAGCCCAGGGGATTTGTCACAAAATTGGAACCTGAGTGGCCTCAAGCTTCACAGCTCTGATCCTCAGAAGTGACAAAAAGCAAAGGGACCAACAGAGAAGGTAGCGCATTAGTTATACAGAACCAAACGTCACAATTTGAATTGTGGGGCGAACTTCAGGCCACCTTTTCTGTTTTTACATTAGGCCAAATGACCACATAATTTCCTTCCAAACCTGTGCTATACGAGTTTTCTAGCAAACAACCATTATTTTGTGGCTATTCACAGAGAATTCTGAACTTACTCTGATCTGGAAGAAAGCTTCTTAAACTCTGAAAATGGGATACATAATGAAAAACTATAGTGTATTTGCAGCTCCTCTTAGACTATATTTATGTTGTCATTTTACTAAAAACCTAAGAAAGTATAGGAACATTCAAGAAACTTAACTCTTGGCCCCAGAGAGCTGTTGAACATCAACAGCCCGTTTGGGAGTTACACAGAAAGCAGTTGACTCCAGCTACACGATGCCCGTTGTTCACCCAACTCTGATATCCCCACTAGAAAAAATACTTGTCTCCACTTGAAACATGAGTGTACTAGCTGAAATAGTGTCTAACCATTGTCTCACTTAACTCAGTGTTTCTCAGGGGAGCCCGTGGATCTGCAATCACCTGGAGCAAGCATGTCAAACTCAAAGGCTAACACAGGCCACATAAAGGAGGCGTGTGGCCTGTGGGGTACGAATTTGACATGCTCGACCTGGAGTATCTGTTTAAAATGCAATTCCCTTACATAGGTAATTAATATGCATGTTACATTTGAAAACCCAATCCCCTTACATAGGTAATTAATCCCCTTACATAGGTAATTAATATGCATGTTACATTTGAAAACCACTGCTTTAAAG
Source organism: Lasiurus borealis (assembly GCA_004026805.1). Classification (NCBI taxonomy): domain Eukaryota; kingdom Metazoa; phylum Chordata; class Mammalia; order Chiroptera; family Vespertilionidae; genus Lasiurus; species Lasiurus borealis. The sequence goes on from PVJN01041296.1 coordinate 17,698, forward strand.
AGCTCCTGTATTATTTCAGGAACAAGAATATTAAAACTAGATACCTTTAAAAGGTTTTAGGAAATAAGTGGAGGGAAGATTATTTTGAGTAATTCAAGAACTAAAAGTGCCTAAGATAAATCAACTATAATAAATTGTTTTCATTTCATAATTCTCCATCCCACCTGACCCCCACTTTCTGTTAAAATGGATTCTAGAATTCTGTGTAATCATATATATTCTACTACTATAGTCTGGAAAGGAAAAAAGAAAAGTAAGCTAAAAGATCAACCAGGATATTACCGGATTCTTAAATATATTTAAAAATCTCTCAATCTTTTGAATTTCATAATTTTGTATATCTGAATATTATATATCAACAGAATATAAATCAGAAATAAGTGTTAATGCTAAGCAATAAATTTTACATTTTTATTTCTATAACTTTTTCCTACAGACACAAATTATACAAGAGCTTATACAAGAGCTAAGAGCTTCCCAACCACTAAAAACATTTTACTTATTAAGAAAATATTCATTATGCACACAATGATATGAAAACTAATATTATAGGAAAAGTCTGATTAAATACATATGAAAATTAAGCAAAATGAACACATTTTAGAGATGAAATTATAATTCCTAATAGCTCAAGAACTTGGCTAGTTATAAATTTAACACTCAGCATATAAATACAACTTTTTAATATACCAAAAATATGGTGAAAATATTTTTAAATGTTCATAACACAAATAAAAATATAAGATAGCAAGAAATTGCTCAAATTACTAATCATCTGAGAGATGCAAATCAAAACAACAATGAGGTACCATCTCACACCTGTGAGAATGGCTGCCATTAACAAATCAACAAATGACAAGTGCTGGCGAGGATGCAGAGAAAAAGGAACTCTCATGCACTGCTGGTCGGAATGCAGACTGGTGCAGCCATTGTAAAGAACAGTATGGAGTTTCCTCAAAAAAACTAAAAATAGAACTCCCATTTGACCCAGTGATCCCACGTCCAGGAATATATCCCAAGAAAACAGAAACACCCATCAGAAAGGATATATGCACCCCTATGTTCATAGCAGCACAATTTACAATAGCTAAGATTTGGAAACAGCCT
>PVJN01041297.1:0-18827 GCA_004026805.1 Lasiurus borealis
AGCATAGCACCACTGCACTACTATATTTTCTCTAACAAGATCCAAAAATGTCAATGAGGAACTTCAGAGCAGCAACCTAAAGCAAGTAATAAATGATGTTGGTAACAGACCACTGGTGACCTTGTGAAGCTCAAAATAACTTAGATAACCATTTATAATTGTTCTTATATTTTAACAAAGAAAATTAAAACAATTATTTTCATAAATATTTTTTAAAAATATATATCTGACAGAATGATTCCACTACAAAGTCATGTTGTCTTCGGTTACCTTTGTTAACCAATGATTTTTTAATTCTCTCTTTAAAAATTCTCCAAAGCCATTACTCTCATCTTTCCCAAACCCTCATATCCTATACTCATCATTTTCCTCATTCTGATCCTCCATACTACTGAAACAAGGGTATCCAATGTGAACTCCACTATCTGTCATACATTAGACATGTCAAGTACAAAATCACAAACCTGATTTCTTCTTACTACCAACACTCCATTATCAAACTAGTTGCCAAAGCTCCCTCATTATTCTTCAATCACTCTCCTCACTTCTTTTCTAATAATCTATTTTGGGCCCTTACTCTGCACCTATGCTATTACTAATTAGATTCCTTGACTCTATCACTTTCCATCTTTTCAAACTAATTTTTCTGGGTTAATTTTCCCAAACTGTTTATCTGAAGGAAAACACACACATATTAAACAAAAAAATCCACGTCCCACCTATCTAAGGATAAAGTCCAAACTGGTCATTTGGCTAAAGCCTTCCATGTTAGGCCCCAAACTACCTGCTTTGCAACCACTATTTCATAGTCAAAATTTATACACTGAATTTCCACCTCCAAGCATCTACTTCTTTGTCCTCCTTTTGAAAACCTCTTTCCTACATTTCTGTATTTTGAAAACTATGTTCAAATGTTGCTATCTCAGGTAGTACACAACTAGAAATAATTGCCCCTTCTTTTCAACTGCTGTTGTACTTTATCAATTAATAACCCTCCCCACTCTCCCTACAGCAGCAATTGATAGGAAACCAAAGGACCTCCTAACCAGAAGTCCAACAGATAAAGACAGGCAAATGCAAAGCTACTTATGGTTTAATTGAAGGTAGAGAGGAAAGGATTTGGAGACCCACATTCCAGATAAGCATCTGCAAAACACTGAAAGGCTCAAGCTTGGTATGAAGACTACTGATCCATCATCTCCACTGACATTTTTATCATTAAGTTCAAAGACAAATATCTATCTACTTAAGGAATCAAATTTGGCTAAGTGCAGCCTCTAGTTAAAACTGTAAGCTTGGTCTTTTCCTGAGCCCCAAATATAAAACCATAAGGCTGCTGTGTATCTGAAACACTTAGTATTGAAAAATGTCAGTTGGTAGCATTCCCTCTCTGCACTACTCAGTGCCAGGTTTACAGGAAGCACTGAAATGTGTGTGTGTGTGTGTGTATCTCCAATGAATAAGTAATTTATTATATGCTAATCACTTGCCAGGGAACTTGAAGGGTGCTAGAGATAAAAGAAACATGTCCCAGAACAAAGACAACACCATTTCTACCAACCATTACACACACACAACAGAACACAAAACTGGGAAGGTAATGTTATTTGGTGAATTTTTAGTACCTCAGAAGAAAAATATAACTGTTAAAACTTTCATTTCCCCCCTAAATGTTTTCACACTCCACATCTTTCAATGAGTCGTGTAAATCAGGATTGCTTATCGCTTGTTCATTCCACAGGATCAGTGAAAGAGCTGATAAAATAATTTTTCTAAGCAGTTTTTATTTCATAATATCCTGGTCACTATCCCTTCTCAAGAACCAATATTTTGTTTTCACTCCCCTGTATTTTTTTTATACCTGTTGTCCATCTGTACACATCCTTAAACAATGTATGCTACTATTCTATGTATTATAATATTTTATATAAATAATCATACAATTTTAAAAAGTACTTTTGTAAAATAATTAACAATATTTTAATTAAAAAATTTTAATACTAGGTAATAAATTATCAAATAACCTATAAACTCAACAAGCTTAATTGTGTATATATCTAAAATTATAAATAAAATATTGTCAGAAATAGTTCAAATTCTAAGTAAATATCAAACATCATCCAAAATCCAAAGCCTTAAACAGATTGGAGAGAGAAGAGAATGGGCTCTAATATTTATTGAATACCAACTTTATGACAAACTCTATGCTATGTACTTACACATATCATTGTTATGGACTGAATGTCTGTTTCCCTCAAGCCCCAAGATTCTTATGTTGAAGCCCTAATCCCTAATTTGATAGTATTTGAAGATGAGGCCTTTTGGAGGTAATTAAGAAGTCATGAGAGTGGAGTCCTCATGATGAAACTATTAGTGCCATTATAGAAAAATAAATAAAACACCAGAAAGCTTGCTGTCATCACCTTGAAAGGGCATAGTGAGAAGACAGCACTCTGAAAGCCAGAAAGAGAGCACTGACCAGGCTAAAATCTTGATCTTGGACTTTGCAGGCTCTAGAAAAGTGACAAAATACATTGCTGTTGTTTAAGCCACTCAGAATATGGAATTTTATTATGGTAGCTTGAGCAAACTAATACAACCATGTAATCCTTATATGATTCTAATTATTTTCCAAAAATCTATATATAAATAAAAGTCTAAGCAACCAGTTGACCATCTGATGGGCCAGTACCTATGATGCACACTAACAAGCAGGGGGCAGATGCTTAATGCAGCAGCTGTTGAACCCGGAATCAGAGAGGAGGGAGCCCAATTCTGGGGTGTGTCACCCGAGAACTACCCTCTTGCAATGTGGGACTTCTTGGGGGATGTCAGAGAGCCGGTTTTGGCCCGATCTCTGCAGCCCTGTTTTGTGCATGAATTGGGCCTCTAATTATAAAGAAACTGGCAATTAAGAAGAAGGTACAGTTCAATGAAAAACATAACGGTCAATCTCATATAAAGAATCAATCTAAATCAAATGATACAATATTTTTGATCCATCAGGTCTGCAATGCATAAAACGTTTAATATGGAATACTAGAGGCTCAATACACAAATTTGTGCAAGAGGCTCAGCCTTTGCAGCCAAGGCTTTGTCCAGAAGGACATCAGAAAGGTCATTCAGCTATCTGGTCTAATTAGCATATTATGTTTTTATTATAAATAGGCAACCTAATGAGGATAAAGGTGAACTGTAGATGGGACTGTTAATTACTATAATCATTCTCAAAGGCAATTTGAAAATATACATCAAATTTCAAATTGTACCTGGTCCTGATGAGGTATCAGAGCCCAAGCAGAGCTTAGAGGGGGAGCATTCCTGTGGAGGAGTAGCACTGCATGGTTGGTATGTCAGAGCCTGAACGGGGTGAAGAAGTCATCCAATACTGGAGGGAGGAGGGGAAAGGGTGGTCTGACATAGAATGTTGATAGTCAAGTGGGATGAGGAGGAAATCTGTGCGCAGGGGGCAACAAAGATTGGTTAGGGCGGAGGATGACCAAATAGACAATATACTTATGGTAATGGGAACCAAATATCTCACTCCTTGGAAAGATAGTATGAATATGGAAAGGGGGAGCAAAACAAAACAAAAACACAAAATAAACCCTGTAACAAACAGATACTGGAGACCTCTGTATAAAATCATAATTTTATACAAACACTTACAATATAGATGTAAAAGTGTATATATGTATACACACACTTGTACATTTCCAGGCTCCTTCTACTGAAATGGTCCCAAAAGCAATTAGCATAACTGGAATTAAGATATTGCCCTCTGCCAAAACCGGTTTGGCTCAGTGGATAGAGCATCGGCCTGCAGACTAAGAGGTCCCTGGTTCGATTCCGGTCAAGGGCATGTGCCTTGGATGCGGGCACGTCCCCAGTGAGGGGTGTGCAGGAGGCAGCTGATTGATATTTCTCTATCATCGATGTTTCTAGCTCTCTATTCCTCTCCCTTCCTCTCTGTACAAAAATCAATAAAATGTTTAAAAATATATACATATTGCCCTCTAAATATCATCCTATATAATAAAGAGGTAATATGCAAATGGTCATTACACCATGGCTCAGAACAAGCAAACAGCCTGCGTATTAGTTCTCCAATAAAAGGAATGTGCCCTGGAGAAATAGCTGATTCTAGGAATGGAGCAGGGCAAGTACAAGATTTGCTTGGAATACTTCGATGTACCAGAAGGTATTGAAGGTACTACACAGATTGGTGGTGACATGTCAAAAGGTCAAAGATAGCTTGAAGGGCTTCCCAATGTTCAAATATGGAACAATTTGAAGATGAAATAAATAATAGTAATAAATTATAACCCACTGAATGAAAATCCATGAATCTGTACTGATATAAATAAGCAAATGAACAAACTGAAAGTTTGATGATAAATGGAATACTGTATTTACATGGTTTCAAAATCCCTCTTCACAAAATACCAGTTAACTATGAAGGGGAAATTAGTAATCTAACAATGGAAAACTCTCTCAGACACTATCTTAATAAAGTGATAAAAATGAACATCATCATTAATGAAACAAATGAAAATCATGTTCTCCTGACAAGGTGCAATAAGAATACAGCATCATGACTTTGATATTCCTGCCAATGTGCAGAATCTGAACCTAATCATGTGAACACATGAAACAAGTCAAAGTTAAGGTATATTCTATAAAATATCTGGCTTATAATCTTCAAAAGTGTCAAAATCACGAAAGTTGAAGACAAACTAAGAACACTCTAGTCCAATGGTTGTCAACCTTCTTAATGCCGAGACCCTTTAATACAGTACCTCATGTTGTGGTGACCCCCAACCATAAAATTATTTTCATTGCTACTTCGTAACTCTAATTTTGCTACTGTTAATGAATCATAATGTAAATATCTGTTATCCAATGGTCTTAGGCTCTACAACAGAGGTTCTCAACTTGTGAATCGTGACCACTAAAGGGACATGACAATTGAATGTAGTGATCCATGATTCTAAATCAAGACATTTTTGAGACAATTAGAGAAACCTGAAGATGATTTATGGATGATAGTAATGTATTAGTGTATTAATTTCCAATTTTGATGGTTGTACTGTGATAATGTCTTTGTAGGAAATTCCAAATAGAATATGCAAGGGTGATGGGTATCAGGTTGGCAACTTACTCTCAAATGGTTTAGGGCAGTGGGTCGGCAAACTCATTAGTCAACAGAGCCAAATATCAACAGTACAACAACTGAAATTTCTTTTGAGAGCCAAATTTTTAAAACTTAAACTTCTTCTAATGCCACTTCTTCTAAATAGACTCGTCCAGGCCGTGGTATTTTGTGGAAGAGCCACACTCAAGGGACCAAAGAGCCGCATGTGGCGTCCACTGGTTTAGTAATTGAATATACTTTCAATTACTCTGTAAGTTTGCAATTATTTAAAAGTAAAAAATGATATTAAAAAATATAAATGCACCTGTCAATTTGATCTAGCAAATTCTTCTCTAAAAGTTTATCTGATAAACACAAAAGCTAATTACAAGGGACTAGTAGTGCACAACTATTAAAAAGCATAAGGTAAAGTTTTACATTAATGTGTAAACATGTACCTTAGACATAAAATATAAAAATCAAGTAGAAGAAATGTTACATAAAATATGGTTCTCTGTATTTAAAAAATATAAACACACACAAAATTATATACATATGTACATATAACTTCTGGGCGGACACTTAGTTTTATTACTTATTGAAGTTTTTATTAGTAAATATTTGATTTCACCTCCTAAACTAATTTTGTATCCAGAAAAATCTTACTAACTCAAATTAACATGTAAGAAAAACTGAATTATAAACCAAAGAAGAAATATACAGAAACCTGAACAAAACAAAGTAATTTCAAATGTTTTTGTCATTCTAAATGGAAAGTGTCCTGAATGAAAGTAGGTTCTACACATTCAAACCTGAAGACCACAAATATTCTGTAAGCTGAATAATGGTGAATTACTTAATACTAATAAACCAGTCTATTGTGAAGGCCTTTTTCTTCACACAAAAAAAATATTCTTTGCTTTTCCTTTTACCTTCAATGAGATTTTTTTACTATGTAACTACAAACATTTTGAACAAATTTCTGCTCACAACATAGCACAGGAACAAACTACATATCCTGCAAAAGCTGGTAAGATGAAAGTTGCTGCGAAAAATCATGTATATCATGAGGTACACAATTATCTGGAGATCCTTTTTAAGCAGTCAATTTTTAGCTACTTATTTTAAATACAGATGCATTCATTCAACAAGCCATCTAAAAAGTACCACGCACTTTTGATAAATGTTAAGAATAAAGCTTGGTTGGGACTAACCACTTAATGGCAAGCTTTTAAAATCTTTGAGCTTCAGGATTGTGGTGATTAAATTAGACTAATTTAAATAAAGTGCCAAATATTGCACCTTGTACATGATAAGCAACGAATAAGTGCTATTTTGAAATATGAAGTTTAAGTAAGAAATGAATCCTGCCCTAAATAAGCCAGTTTTCTACTAAGTTCAAAGCTGGAGGACTATGAACCAACTTGAAAGGGAGGGAAAGAAAACATGTCTGATGATAAAGCTACTATCAAAACAGAAGACAAACAATCCCCACAATGTTTTAATGAATCCCAGAATGGAAAAGAAATGTGCTTGGGCTAGTTTTCAAATTTGTGTAGTCTGCACACTGATGTCTTTGTTTTTCCATTAAAAAATAACTGAGTTGCATTATCTATACAAAGAACAAATGTTCCAGCTGTGTGGGTTTTATGATTTAATAGAATCACGATGGGGATAAAAATCAAGTAGAAGAAATGTTACATAAATATAGTTCTCTGTATTTAAGAAATACAGAGATGGGGATAACTTAGGACAATTTCAGTGATGCAAACAACTGCTTCGTGTAACAAATGTGTACACCACTGACCACGATTCTTCCTACCCCCTCCAGAATGACTACCCAACAGTAACCTTCCTCTTCTTACGAGACACATACCTATCCCAACTGTAACATGTAGCCAATAAAATAAATAATTTTGAACAACAACAACAACAACAAAAAAAAAACCCAAGTAGCCACAACGATCTCACAAACCAACGGAACCAAATCTAACCAAATCTACTAAATAAACAGAGAGAGAAAAAAAAAAAAAAGAGTTTGGGAACTCTGGTGTCAGAGGGGCCGGCTGTCTGTCCATCCATCCACTCCTGCCAGTTCTGTGACACCGGCAAGTTTCTCAACTGTTTTCCAAGCTTCGGTGTCTTATCTGAAAAATGGTAAATATCAGTAGTACCTCCTCCTGGCTACGTTTGTGAAAATGGATCAGTTCCTCTGGGCAACCACGAATCTAATAAGCATACAGAATTTGAGGGTCCTAAAAAAAAAAAAAAAAAAAAAAAAGCCTTCAACTTAAGATTAGTTCAAAGTTAAGTAATAATAATAAAAAAAAAATGAATGAGGAACTAGAGTAAAACAATAACGTGTATTAAAAGCACCAACACCTGACGCTCCCATCCCACTAACCCTTTGCATTTAGACTTTAACTGTAAAGTCCCGGAAGTCGGCAGCCCCTGGCCTCCCCCGCAACGACACTGTCCTCTGACAGCTGTGCAGGCCCCGGAGGGAGGGCCGCTGAGCCGGAGGAAATAGCGGGAAAAGAGACGGTGGGCGTCAGGCACGAGGTAGCCGGCTCAAGCGGAAGAGGCCCAACCACCACCCCGGGCGGGACACGGGCGCCGGGGGTCCCCGGTTCCCCGTGGCTCCTCCTCCCCCAGGAGGAAGCAGAAGGAAGGCATCCAGCCTCCCCGGCGAGCCCCACCCGGCCGTGGGACGACGAGCCCGAAGCCGGGTGGGCACGGAGGGTCGCCCTCGCCGAGCCCCCGGAGCCCGCCGCCGGCTCCAAACTTCCCGCGGGCGCCTCGGGGCCCGGCCCTGGCGCGCGGCCGCGCGGCCTCCCCCCCGGAGCCTGAGTCACCGTCCGCGAGGCCGAGGCCCCGCCGCTCACCTTCCGCGGGGAACTCCTCGAACTCGTCGTCCTCCTCCAGGAGACCCAAGTCCACCGGCTGCTTTTTCTCCGACATCGCGGCCCTCCGCGCGCCCCCGCCCTCTCACGCCGGCAGGAGAAGTTGGACCCGCTCGCCGTCACCACAGCCGCTGCCGCCGCCGCCGCCGCCGCCGCCGCCGAGCGCGCCTTACCATAGAGACGCGGGGGGAGGGGAAGAGCGGCGCGGGCGGCGCGAGGAATGCTGGGATGCTGGAGGCCGGCTGGCCGCGCGCCTCCTGCGGGCTCAGCCAGCCTCCAGTTAGAGAGGTTGCTTCTGCTGTTGTGTCTGTTGCGCCTGTGCGGCCTTAAGGCGAGCCTCTGAACGGGCACACTGGATGTCAGGGTAGGTTCCCGTGACTGGAAGAGAATCATAATGATTAAAAACAAAATTCACACCTGAGAGGTGCGTGAGGCGGCCGCCGAGGTTCTTGCACGGCCTGCTAAATGCTGGGCCCTAAGCTTTAGGTTCACTCCGTCCTTACACCAAATTGCTGAGCGTAGCATTAAATATACGCACATTCCAGAATATGCAGATTTGGAACTGGCCAAAGGTAGTGTTAGTCAACCCAAATGCTGATTGGCTCGCCTGACTTTAATCGCCCAAGTTTTCTCATTCAGTGTTCATCTTGAAGTTATACTGTGGTGAATACCCAATTAATAGCAAGTGTGTGTGTAAAAACTACTTTACAGGTTATTACTAAACTTAGAGGCCTGGTGCATGAAATTTGTGCAGTGGGGGAGGGGGGAGGGTGTCCTTCAGCCCAGCTTGCTCCCTCTCCAATCTGGGACCCCTTGAGGGATGTCCAACTGCCCGATTAGAACAGGAAGGATCGGGCCTAAATGGGCAGTCAGACATCCCTCTCACAGCTCAGGACTGCAGGCTTATCACCACCCACTGCTCACCTGCCTGCCTTCCTGATTGCCCCTAACTGCTTCTGCCTGCCAGCCTGATCACCCCCTAACCACTCCCCTGCCAGCCTGATTAAGCAGGATTGGTTACCCCTAACTGCCCTACCCTGTGAGCCTGCTCACCCCTAACTGCCCTCCCCTTCAGACCTGGTCCACCCCTAATTGCCCTCCCCTGCAGGCTTGGGTAACCCCCAACTGCCCTTCCCTGCAGGCCCGGTCACCCCCAACTTCCCTCCTCTGCTGGCCTGGTCACCCCTAACTGCCCTCTCCTGCAGTCTTGATTTGCCCACAACTGCCCTCCCTTGCGCCTGGTTCCTGCCAACTGCCCTCCCCTGCTGGCCATCTTGTGGTGGTCATCTTGTGTCCACATGGGGACAGTCATCTTGTGTGTTGGAGTGATGGTCAATCTGCATATTACTCTTTTATTAGATAGGATAGAGGCTTGGTGCACAGGTGGGGGCCAGCTGGTTTGCCCTGAAGGGTGTCTTAGATCAGGGTGGGTGTTCCCTTGGGGAATTCAGTGGCCTGGGAGAGGGGCCTATTGTGGTTTGCAGGCTGGCCATGCCCCCCAGTGACCCAAGCAGAGGCCCTGGTACCTTCTATAATTGAAACGTTGTAGCCTTCTGCTTGCTCTGTGGTGGCAGCCATTGAAATTTTGTTGCCTTAAATGGAAACCTGGGCTGGCTCAGGGTTTGTGGAGAGCTTGGCTTCCTCCATCCTGGGGGCAACTCAAGCCTCCCTCCTGCTCTCTCTGTAGCCATAGCCATCTTGGTTGGGTTAATTTGCATACTTGCTCTGATTGGCTGGTGGGCATGGCTGGAGGGCATGGCTTGTGGTTATAGCAGAGGTACAGTCAGTTTGCTTATTGCTCTTTTATTAGGATAATGCTACATAAAAGTGAGATACATAGTATCCTATGGCCTTCAAAATATGTGATTTTGAATTTTTAAGATATCTAATATTTGGAATGTAGTGATCTACATAAAACTATCTCATCTATATGTAATATTATAGTTTAATATTGCATAATATAATTAAATGTACATTAATAATTGTAAATTTTGTTACATGCATTTGTTTATGTGTTGAAATCCCATTTCTTCAACGGCATTAGTTTATTCCATGTACCAGAGACTGTGCTGGAAAGTCAAACGTGTAAACAAGGTCCTTTCCCTCAAGTAGCTCATAGTCCACACAGAGACATAGAACAGATGGGTCACAATGACACAATAATACATTTGGGTCTCTATTTTCAACTAAAGTTGCCTAAGAAGTGAACAGAGAACATGAGTGTATGGAGAATGGAGCAGCTAAGCAGAGCACATATTTGGATCAGAATTTGGGAACCTACAATTAGATGTGACTTTTAAGAAAATAAGATGACCCTTCATAATACTAATTTGATTTGATTATTGAAAACATTGAGAGTCTTCAAATTAAGTTCCAAATGTATGTAATTTGGTATGCGACATAAGTAAGTACCAAATTAATGAAAGAAGAGAGAAAATCTAAAGTTGGAAATGAATGTAGACAGTAGAAATGCAGAAAGTATGTAGTATATTTCTTCATAGGTAGAAAGTATATAGTATATTCTTCATATTAAAGTCCATTTAATGGTAGCATTTGCTAATCTTGATGAGGTCTCTTAAGAGATTTATACTCTCTATCATACATATTTCATATTCCACTAGAACCACACACCAAGTTGAGGCTTGGGGCAGGCAGTTGGATTTTGACATTAAAGAATAAAAAACAAATCACATATCTGAGCAGTCATCTTATGCAGATATAAAAGATTTGCCCAAGGACAAGTTTATAGAGACAGATATCAATGGCTGCAAGGAGATGGAACTAACTGCTAATATGATGATGATTGAGGATAGTAATGGCAGATAGTGATGATGGTTGCAAAACAGAAGGAATACACTGAACACCACTGAAATGTACACTTCAAAATGGTGAATTTTATGTTATGTGAAGTATATTTTAATATTTAAAATGCTATTTAAAAATTAGTCCAAGGAACCCAAATTCTACTTTGTGGGCCTATTATTTGATTTATTAATTCTTAGCAAAAGAAAAAAGCAATAGCAATATAGTGATTTTCTTCCCCAAAACTGAATGTATTCCTTTTAAAGGAATAATTGAGAAACAACCTCATGTTTAGTTCCCATTTATTTTATGTTATTAGTTCATTAAATACAAAATGTTGGAACCACTGACTGGATAACCTCTCATTTTAGCCATCGTGTCACATGGTTAAAATGAGCGACTTCTCATTTTTATGGTTGTGGCACAGGGAAAAACTTTGAGAAATGATAGCTATTAATGTGTGAGGCATTGAAGGCATTATTGCTTCATTACATCGAGCATAAAAATACATATTTGGTGGACCAGGCTATAAATCCATGCTGAATTCCTACCAGAAGAGGTATTTTAGGCAATTTACTTAATTTATCTGAAGTATATTTTGGTTACTTGCAGAGTTATAGTGGAGATTAAATGAGATTATGTGATGTACATAGTGTAATGTGATCAATACATTACTATTAACTATCTCGGATCTTTAATACCAATCCTAAAAAGCTCTCAATGTGGATATTGTTTCTTAGAGGACGTCTTGGTGATACTTTGTGAGGAAGTCAGTCCCTCCACAAATTAATAATAATATAAATAACAGTAGCCAACATGTATTTAGTGCTTACTTTGTGTCAGGCACTATGCCACACCCTTTCTGTATATTTACTTATTGAATCTTTATCACAACAGTCCTATTAAGTGAGTACTTTAAATTTGTTTTATATTTGAAGGAAGTAAGTGGTGGATAATATGTTAATTCTATGTTTTATCCTAAGGGCTTTATTAAAGATAGGAAACAAACCATCCCATTGTGTGGAAAGTCAGACAGTTCACACACAAATCTCCAGAATCATTTCTTTCTAACACTACTAAAGGTATACACATGTGGGATAATGGCAAAACAAATAAATGTAGACAGAAGTGCAAAGGCCAAACAGGTAAATAAAGGGGAAAATCAATTCTAGTGAGAAGCCTTGGAGTAAAAACTATGCCTTTACCTTCATAGCAGATCATGTCTGTAATTGCTTGATTCTATTCAACTTCAAAGGAAATCAAATTAGTAGCAGATTTTATAGTAGATGATTCCATTTGTCTCAAGCAAATCTTTTCCTTTCTAGAAGTTACATTTGGGATCCACATGGTATTAGCTACATCACAAATACATACCCAAATCTTTGTTTGCTGTGGAGTAATCATTCCATAACTAGGCAGGATGGATCACATGAGACTAACCTTTCTGTATCCATCTCTATCCAGGAAGAAATGGTGAGGGGCTGTTTAATGGCGCATGTCTGGAGAAAAAAAACAATTTCAAAGGCATCTTCATTTTGACTTTAGGAGGACACAGCTAATTAGCTAGCCATGAAAAACTGAGAATGCAATGCTATGATATCCTTTCAGGGACAATGAAAAGCTTAGGCTCCCAAGTCACTCAGAGTAAAATCATCTACTGGAATGACTTGGTTGTATTACATATGCCCTTCTGTGACCAGGTTTTTTTCATTTAGCATAATGTTCTCCCCGTTCATCCATGTTGTTGACTAGCACAGAATTGCCTTCTTTTAAAAGGCTAAGCAATCCATTGTATGTATAGGCCAAATTTTCTTTGTCCTTCACCTGTCAATGGACATTTAGATTGTTTTCATATCGTGGTTATTGTAAATAATGATGCAATGAACATGAGAGCACAGATATCTTTTCAAGATCCTGATTTCAATTCTTTTGGATAAATGCCCAGAAGGGATTGCTGGGTGACATAGACATTCTGGTTGTATTTTTTGAGATACTTTCATGCTATTTTCCATAGTGGCTACACTATTTTACATTGTCACCAACAATATATAAGAGTTAACATATTCTTCACATCCTTACCAGTACATGTTACCTTTAAGAGGTTTGTTACAATTTGCTTTTGGATGTTTGTTTTCTAATACCCATTCTGATAGATATGAGGTGATATCTCAATGTGGTTTTGATTCACATTCTGTGGGTAATTCATGATATCGAGTATCTTTTGCACACTTGTTAGACATTTTGTATGTCTTCTTGGGAGAAATGTCTATTCAAGTTCTTTGCCCATTTTCTAGTTGGGCTATTTGTTTTTTGCTATTGAGTTATCAGTTATGTGTAGTTGATTTTTCTCCCATTCTATATGTTGCCTTTTCACTCTGTTGTTTGTTTATTTTGCTGTACATAATTCTTTAGTTTGATATAGTTCCACTTGACTTTCTTTTGCTTTCGTTGCTTGTAGTTTTGGTGTCATACCTAAGAAATCAATGCCTAGACCAATATTATGAAGTTCTTCCTTATGTTTTCTTCTAGGAGTTCTATAGCTTCAGGTCCTATATCTAAATTTTTAATCTATTTTGTGTTTCTTTTATATGTTATTTTTAAACATTTTATTGACTTTAGAGAGTGAGAAAAGCATTGATGAGAAAGAACATTCTGCTGCCTACTGCATGCCCCCTACTGGGGATTGAGTCAAACCAGCAACCTGGGCATGTTGCATTGACTGGAAATTGAACCAGTGACCTTGTGCATGGGTCCACACTCAACCACTGAGCCACACCTGACCAGGACATATTTTTTAAATCTTCACACAAGAATATATTGAGAGAGAGAGAGAGAGAGAGAGAGAGAGAGAGAGAGAGAGAGAGAGAGAGAGAGATCAGTTGCCTCCCATACATGCCCTGACCAGGGAACGAACTCACAATGTAGGTATGTACCTTGACCAAGAATTGAACCCACAACCTACTGGTGTATAGGATGATGCTCCAACTAACTATGCCATATGACCAAAGCAGTGGTGTGTGTGTGTGTGTGTGTGTGTTTAATATATGTGTGATATATGTTTAATGGTTTGGCTTACTGGGGAGTGATAAAAATAAAATATAAAAACAGTTTTTTTAAAAAAAAACAAAACCATGACACTTGAAAATATGTCACTTTGCTATAAAGAGATATTTTTCATTCTCTTGTCTCAAAATGATTTAACATTGTTTATGGATTTGGGTCTGAAATACATGCTGTGCAGGTATCATATGCAGACAAGGTTCCTCCCCTCTCAGAGTTTATAACCCAGTTGGTTCTTTAGCTACTACTATAAGTCCACTTGGAATAAAGCTTCTAACATTTTTCTGGAGCAAATATTTAGGACTCGCTGTGTTCTAAACCTTAATGTGCATTCAGATCTCTGGTGATCTCATTAAAATCAAATGCTGATTCAGTTGATCTATCTAAAGCCTGAAATTCTGTTTTGAATAAGCTCCCAGGTGATATCAATATTGCTGGTCTGGAGACCACATTTGAAGAAGCAAAGGTTTAGATGAAATGGAAGTAAGAGAAAATATCTGTGTTTCTGAAAATCGATGTAGTTAATAGCACTGCATGACCAGTGTATAACTTGTTGTGGCTCCTTTAACAGTGTAGGAAAGGAAAGGCTTTCCCTACTCTCCTAGGTTTAATAACTGGGTCTATCAAGTAAATCGATAACAAGATTAATCATAGAAAAGGTAAACGAATGTATTAATTTTTAATATGCATACTGGTGCATCACAGGAACAAAAAAGTGAATATCCCCCATAGCAGTGAGATTTGAGAGTGTATTACTGTGTGTAAGAAATAAGGTGAGCCCCCAAAACATAGTCAGGAGCCAGGCAGCGAGGCAAATATCTTCACTTCTATCTAGAAGGGTGCAGCAGCACTGTGTTCTGGAAGCACCGCACACTGAGCAGGTGGTCTGCTTGGCTTTACAGTCCCTGACACACGTGACCTGTTCCTCACTCTTGATTGGGGCTCAGGCACAGCAGCCTTTCACAATTGGCTAATTCAAAGCGAGGGGTTGGCCTTTGCTTGTTCAAGATGGCGGCCCCCAGGGAGCTGCAAGCCATGGGGTCAGCATGGTGGCTCTGCCAAGTCGCACAGTCTAAAATGGCAGCTGTCTAAACTGTTCTTTGACAGAAAACATGACTTGGTTATCCTCACGTGTGTTAATGGGGGGGAGGAATATATAAATGATTTAGGGGAGAGTAAATAGTTTTTAGGAAAAAATGAATGGGTTGTTAGAAAAGTTGGGAGATGTTATCAGTGGGGTGTTCCCTGTGTCCCCCCCTCCCCCTGTTGCTGGGAGAAGTGGGCTTCTTGGTGTGCTGTAGGAATGAGAATTCGCTGAGACCCCCATGAGAGGCTGAGGTCTGGTGTGGAAAGCTTTATTTCTGCGGAATGGAACCCCTGAGTTTCCAAGGCCAACCTCCCTCCATCCTGCCATGGAAACAGCCCCATTTTGTCCTGGGCAGGGCTCAGATCAAAGCCATTGCCCAGAGTTTTTGTGTTCCATAGATGCGCAGTCCAGTCCAGCATCTGGGTTCTTTAGCTTGTGTTCCCTGCGGCAGCCCATTGCGTGCGTGGGTCCGCCTGGTCACTGGCCACGCAGTTTCCAGGGCCACATGGCAGGCTGGTGCCCCGTGAGTGCCAACGGAAGCAGGAGCAAAGCCAAGAGGAAGCAGAAGGAGAGACTTCCTTTGTCTGGGATTGTGTATTCCCCAAGTTTTGCAGGCTTGCCTTAGCGCCACCCCTCTAGCCAATGATCTCTGTTCCCAAGTTGGACTTGGCTGCACCTGCGGCCTCTTGCCTTTTGTTGGACCCCCTCTCCAGTCATCTGCAGAGGGTGGACTGGTGGTTCCTGGTGAAGCTGCGTGGATGGCCATGCTGATGGCCTCCCCTCTGCTCCTTTCCTATTAATATTGGCTAGCTAGTTCTGAGGGCAACAATCCGAGTTTGTGGGAAAACGTGTCTGTATTTGGAGTCAACTTCTTAGTCTCCTTCCCAGTGATGAGTCAGGCCTGGGGAAGAGTTTTATGACAATTGAGGTCTTTTGGAGGATCTGTCTTTAGGCAAATAGGGTAAGAAAAACCTCTCCCTGCATTTGTTGATTTTCAAGTACCTTCAGCTCAAAGTAATCAATATGCCAAAGCAGCATATTTTGGGCTGGCATGCCCAGCACTCCTTCAACATCTATACCCAATTCAAATGTTTGGGTCTCACAATTGGAATTTTTCCTCTGAAATGTTCTTGCTTCTTAAACATTAGGGGCTTCGCTCTTCTTAGAGAAATGTATCCCTGTGAACAATTCACAGCTTCATTTAGTATTATAAGTAGTCTATACTCGGTGATCAATTCTAGACTTTGAAAGGAATTACAAACCCAATAAAAAAGATTTCTTGGCTCTTTTATCATGACAAAATCCTTGGGCAAATAGAAATGTGAAAAATCATAATTGTAAAATAATATTTTAAAATATCTAGTCTCATGCAGAGCAATTTATAATGAATAAAGAAACAGTTATATAAAATCCAAATGCTAATGATAAGTACTTAATCTACCACAAAGCTCAGCCATCTTGCACCAGAATTCATGTTCAGAAATCTATATTTGCATGCCCAAGACTTGTTTGAAAAGGCGATTATGGTCTCACAAGTAAATCATAAGAATTTTAAAAATTTTGTAAATGCTATATTTATATGACAGACAAGAACCACTCAAAGGAATCATTATGGTTTGGGAAATGATATGCAATTTCAAAATCATCTAAATCATTTCAATTGCCTGTATTTACATTTATATAATGGGTATTTATAATGGTGATTATTTTAGAACTTACCTTGTTTTCCAGAATCTCACATTGGTTTCTATGGGAACGAGAATGGCTCTGAAGAAGAGCGTTTTAAGAACTCTTTTCACATTCAGTGACTGCTAACTGAACTGCATATTCGTTTGTTAACAGTTTTTAACTCTTAAATTTTTATACGGAAATAAAAGTTGGGCATTCTAGCTACATAAGTCATTTGAAATAATAAAAGCTATTTTTATGAAACACCTGGCACATTGAAACATTTGAAAACAAAATAACAAGCTTTAGAAGCTAGTAATCTGATTAATCCACATTGGCCATGTGCTTTGCTTGGAAATTGTGTAAAGAAAACTTTTACTGATATATTGCTTCAATACATTTTCTGAATATATATACATATATATATATATATATATATATGTATATATATGTAAATGCACACACATATATGCACACACACACGTATATTTATGTTTTCTTACTTTTGTAAAACCCCCTTTTAAAAGCAGTGTAAAATGTTCTGCATTTAAAGTAACCCTCTACCAATGCCTCACCCATCCTGGGCTATTATTATTTGCCTGGTATTGTGTTGTACCTTTACCATGTTCTCACCAGCTGTAATTTATTTTTACTATTTTTGAAACAAGCTCATAAGTCTTTGTATTTCAATTTTTCTTTTTCTTGGAATAGATTTTTAGATCATAAAAAGCCCAACATGTAACTTATATCTTACATTTGTGCAGTTTACTATATTTAATATTTCCCCATATTTCATGTTTTTTCATAAACTTTATTTTTTTAATTCCCTGGAGAAAAGATATTTTGGTATATTTTTATTTAATTCCTTCTCAAAGTAATTAAAACCTACTAAAAATAAGAGAAGGCTATTTCAGAAAAAAGTGCTAAAACTAAAATTTTGTTATACTCAAACTGTAAAAGATGCCAGTAGAAAGCACATGGCATCCCATAACCAGCTTATGTAATAGCTACTCCAGTTATTGCTGACATATAATCTGTGTCTTAAATCCAAAATGTACAGGTTGATGGCAGACTGCCAAGCAGGGTGGAAAAAAAATGTAATTTTTTTTTTTTTTTTACCTTTCTTGGGTTGGTGGATTTTTGCCCAATGATCAGTGTGGTCCTGGCTGAAGTCAGGTTTGCCAGAAACTAATGATGGCAGTTTGAGAAGTGGAGCTGCTGGCATTGTGTGACCAAGATACCATCCTGTGACTCACTTACCTGGTATAAACTCCAAGAAAATTTTCTTTTCTTTCTTAAAAGTATTTTTATTCAGTTTTGATTTTATGAAATAAATTAGTGATTATTATACTTTGAAAAATAGAAAGATAAATACTTGTGGGAAACATATAATCAAATATTTTGAGGAAGTGATTGATTGGCTCTTCTATTTTTTAAAAATTAATTTTGTTTTTAATAAAAGTTTTTAAATTATAGTTTACATTCAACATTATTTTGTATTAATTTGAATGCATATATATACTTTACAAAGTGTTCCCCTGATATTTCAAGTATCCACCTGGCACCACTAGAAGCCCAGTGCACAAAATTCATGTATGGGGCGAGGGTGGGGAGAGTGGAGAGTGTATGTGTCCCTCAGCCCAGCCTGCACCCTCTCCAATTTGAGACCCCTCTCACAATCCAGAACTGCTGGCTCCCAACCGCTCGTCTGCCTGCCTTCCTGCCTGATTGCCCCTAATAGCTTCTGCATGCCAGCCAGATCACCCCCTAACCACTCCCCTGCCAGCCTGATCAATGTCTAACTGCTCCCTTGCCAGCCTTATTGTCCCTAACTGCCCTCCCCTGACAGCCTGGTCACCCCTAACTGCCCTTCTTTGCCAGCCTGGTTGCCCCTAATTGCTCTCCCCTGCTGGCCTGGTTGCCCAACTGCCTTCCCCGACAGGCCTGGTACCCAAAATGCTCTCTCCTGCAGGCCTGGTACCTCCCAACTGCCACCCTCTGCCGGTCCAGTCACCCCTAAATGACCTCTTCTGCCAGCTGGGTAGCCCCCAACTGCCCTCCCCTGCAGGCCTGGTCCCCCCCAACTGACCTCCCTGCAGACCTGGGTTGCCCCCAACTACTCTCTTCTGCCAGCCTGGTCCCCCACAGCTGCTCTCCCCTTCTGGCCTGAGTC
>PVJN01041298.1:0-18827 GCA_004026805.1 Lasiurus borealis
GGGGGCTGTTGGAGGAAAGCAGGCTGGTAGGCAGAGTGGTTAGGGGCAATCAGGCAGTCAGGCAAGCAAGTGAGTAGCTAGAGCCAGCAATCCCAGATTGTGAGAGGGATGTCAACTGCCAGTTTAGGCCCAATCCCTGTAAACTGGCAGTAGGACATCCTTAAAGGGGTCCCAGATAGGAGAGAGTGCAGGCTGGGGTAAGGAACACCCTACCCCTGCAAGAATTTCGTACACCAGGCCACGAGTAAGATTATAAAAAGTGACTTAGAATTAGAGGTACAATGGTTAGGGTATGAAGCTATTTATATCAATATTCCAGTTAAAGGAGTTCTTTATTTTAACCATGGCTTGTCAATTTTAAAAAAGTAGCAGGATACTGTTAAGAGCCTACATTAAACTTTAAAAGTGTATTCAGTAGATGTAATTTAATTTTCAGTGATCCAGAAGACATTTAATGGTTTTGTATTGCTTTAGCTCACCATTATGAACTTGAGTTTCTGATAAATTTTTTTAATTCAATCTGTGTGGGTTTTGAAACTACTGTTTTATCACGTTTTAAAATCTGTAAAGGCAAACCTGCTTTTTTATTTATACACATACTCACATTTTAACAACAGTTTTAAAGAAATACACATACCATACAACTTATCCATTTAAGCCATATAATTCAATGGTTTTTAATATATTCACAAACTTATGTAACCATCACCAAAATTAGTTTTAGAACATTTCAATCCCCTTAAAAAGAAACCCCAAACCTATTAGTATAGTCACTCCCAATTCCCTCCCACACCTCCAATAGTCCCAGTCTGAACAAACCACTAATCTACTTTCTGTTTCTGGACATTTCATATAAAGGGAATCATACTATCTGTAGTCTTATTTTAATTCTTTTTTTCCCCACTTAGCTTAATGGTTGTTTTTTTAAAATAAATCTTTATTGTTCAGATTATTACAATTGTTCCTCTTTTTTCCCCCCTATAGCTCCCCTCCACCCGGCTCTCACTCCACCCTCTGGCCTTACCCGACCCCTGATTGTCCTCATCCATAGGTGTATGATTTTTGTCCAGTCTCTCCCTACACCCCCCTCACCGCTTTCCCCCTGTGAATTATCAGTCCACTCCCTTTCTATGCCCCTACTTCTATTATATTCACCAATTTATTCTGTTCATCAGACTTTCAATTCACTTGATTTTTAGATTCACTTGTTGGTAGATATGTATTTCTTGTTCATAATTTTTATCTTTACCTTTTTATTCTTCTTCTGAAAGAATACCTTTCAGCATTTCATATAATACTGGTTTGGTGCTCATGAACTCCTTTAGTTTTTTCTTATCTGTGAAGCTCTTTATCTGACTTTCTGTTCTGAATGATAGCTTTGCTGGGTAGAGTAATCTTGCTTGTAGGTTCTTGCTATTCATCACTTTGAATATTTCTTGCCACTCCCTTCTGGCCTGCATAGTTTCTGTTGAGAAATCAGCTGACAATCATATGGGTGCTCCCCTGTAGGTAATTAACTGTTTTTCTCTTGCTACTTTTAATATTCTCTCTTTGTCTTTTGCTCTTGGTATTTTAACTATGATGTGTCTTGGTTTAGTACTCTGTTGATTCCTTTTGTTTGGGGTTCTGTGTGCTTCCTGGACCTGTAAGTCTATTTCTTTCACCAGGTGGGGGAAGTTTACAGTCATTATTTCTTCAAATAGGTTTTCAGTATCTTTCTCTCTCTCTTCTTCTGGCATCCCCATAATTCTGATGTTGGTACCCTTGAAGTTGTCCTAGAGTCCCCTTATACTATCTTCAAATTTTTGGATTATTTTTTCTTTTTGCTTTTCCAGTAGAGTGTTTTCTGTTTCTTTGTATTTCAAATCTTTTACATGATTGTTGCATTCCTCTAGTCTGCTGTTAGGTTTCTGTATAATATCTTTTATTTCAGTCAGTGTATGTTTAATTTCTAGTTGGTCTTTTTTCATCTCCTCTTGGGTCTCGCTAAATTTATCCATCTTTTCTAGGAAATTCTTTAAAAACCTTATAACTATGGTTTTGAACTCTATATCCAGTCGTTTGTTTTCCTCCATTTCTTTCACTTATGATCTGTTCCTTTGTCTCCACATTTTCGCTGCTTCCCTGAGTTGGTAGAGTAGCTTTGTGTGTTAGGAGTCCTATAGGGCCCAGAGCTCTGCCTCCCCAGTTACCTGAGGTGGACACTCTTGGTGCACTCCTTTGTGATTGTGTGTTCACTTTTGTTGCAGTTAATTCTTGATTGTTGTTGGTATCACTGAGGAGAATTGACCTCCAAGTCAACTGGTTCTGAGGCTCAACTATGTCTGTACCTGGAGAACTTCTGTGCTGGGCTTGGATGTGATGGAGTCTTAAGGCTGAGCAGACAGCTTTGGCTTCCCGTCAGCCCTGCCCTACATGGCAGCCCCTGGGTCTCAGTGCCCCTGGGTAATTTCTGCAACCCTCTCTTATGTGCATGCATGCACACTTCCAAACCTCTGCCTTTCTGGCTCCACTGAGTTTCCGTGCACTTTAGGGACCCGTATGAGTCTGGATCCCCAGGGTTTCACCCAAAACAGGAGTTTAGTGCAGTGGGACCTGGATTTCAGTGCAGTTGGGAGGTTCTGTTTTCCTCCCGCTACAGAAAGCGTGGGGCACAATCAGCAGTCAGTCCTCTTTGTGTGAGCCTCCAGACCTCTGCCATTCAAGGCTCCCCTAAGTTTCTGTGCACTCCTCCCTTTTCACAACAGTCCAGACTCTCCCCGGAAGAGTCTAGCCCAGAATTGGTATTCAATGCAGTCAGCAGTAGAGTTCTGTGCAGTAGGGATTTTCCGTCTCCCTCTCACTAGAGGGAAGCCAGCCAGGCACTTGCTGCCAGTCCTCTCCACATGCGTGTCTCTGTACCTCAGCTTTTTGCAGCTCCTCTGAGTCTTCGAGAGCTTCTCTCTTTCCTTCTAGTTGTAGAATTTCCACTTAGCCATCTTTCCTGTGGTTCTGGATGGTGTTCATTCTGTCTTTTAGTTGTAATTTTGAAATTGTTGTGCGAGGCAGCAGTTTAGGTGTTCACCTATGCCACCATCTTGGTTTCTCCTCTTAGCTTA
Organism: Lasiurus borealis; assembly: GCA_004026805.1. Lineage (NCBI taxonomy): Eukaryota > Metazoa > Chordata > Mammalia > Chiroptera > Vespertilionidae > Lasiurus > Lasiurus borealis. Next base: position 3,099 of record PVJN01041298.1, read on the forward strand.
TTGTTTTTAAGATATATACATAGGGAGAGAATTCACGAATAGGAAACCAAGATGGCGGCATAGGTGAACACCTAAACTGCTGCCTTGCACGACAATTTCAAAACTACAGCTAAAAGACAGAACGGACATCATCCAGAACCACAGGAAATCTGGCTGAGTAGAAACTCTACAACTAGAAGGAAAGAGAGGGGCTCATGGAGACTCAGAGGAGCTTAAAAAAGCTGAGGTACGAAGACACACGCCTAGAGAGGACAGGTGGTGGGATGCCTGGTTGGCTTCCTCTAGCAGGAGGGAGACGGAAACTCCTGACTGTTCTGAACCCCAGTTCTGACTGCACTGAACCACAATTCTGGGTGAGACTCCTACAGGGGGAGTCTGGATTGTCGTGAAAAGGGAGGAGTGCATGGAAACTTAGGGGAGTCACATAAGGTAGAGGTCTGGAGGTTCACGAGCATGAGTGCGCACATAGAGGGCTGACTTCTGATTGTGCCGCTGTCTTTCTCTAGTGGGAGGAAGACAGAACCTCCCAACTGTGCTGAAATCCATTTCTGACTGCACTGAAGCCCAGTTTTGAGTGAGACCCTGAGGACCCAGACTCATAGGGGTCCCCGCAGCTCATGGAAATTCAAAGGAGCTGGAAAGGCAGAGGTCTGGAGGCACGTGAGCACACAGAAAGGGCTGCAGTGAGACTGAGGGACACTGAGACCCAAGGATCTCAGAGGACAGGGCAGATGGGAAGCCAAGGCTGTCTGCTCAGCCTTGAGACTCTGCCCCATCCAAGATGAACAGAGAGGCTTTTGCAATTTTGCAAGTCTTGTATCATAAGGCTGACTCCGGCATAGAAGTTCTCCCAACGTAGACACAGCTGATCCTCACAACCAATTGGTTTGGAGGTTAATTCCCCTACAGTGATACCACAACAATCAAGACTTAACTACAACAAGGCTGTCCACACAGTCCACACAGGGGTGCACCAAGAGAGTCCATCTTAGGTAACTGAGGAGGCTGAGCTTCTGGGCCCTATAGGACACCTAGCACACAAAGCCACTCTATCAACTCAGGGAAGCAGCCAAAATGCAAAGACAAAGGAATAGATCACAAATGAAAGAAATGGAGGAAAACAAATGATTGGATATAGAGTTCAAAACCACAGTTACAGGTTTTTCAAGAATTTCCTAGAAAAGATGGATAAATTTAGCGAGACCCAAGAGGAAATGAAAAAGGACCAACTAGAAATTAAACATAAACTGACTGAAATAAAAAATATTATACAGAGATCCAACAGCAGACTAGAGGAACACAAGAATGAAGTCAAAGATTTGAAATACAAAGAAGCAAAAAACACCGAGCCGGAAAAGCAAAAAGAATCCAAAAGTTTGAAGATAGTGTAAGGAGCCTCTAGGACAACTGCAAGCATACCAACATAGAATTTTTGGGGTGTCAGAAGAAGAGAGAGAGCAAGATACTGAAAACCTATTTGAAGAAATAATAATTATAAACTTCCCTCACCTAGTGAAGGAAATAGACTTACAAGTCCAGGAAGTGCAGAGAACCCTTAACAAAAGGAATCCAAAGAGGACCACACCAAGACACATCATAATTAAAATACCAAGAGCAAAAGACAAAGAGAGAATATTAAAAGTAGCAAGAGAAAAACAGTTAATTACCTATAAGGGAGCACCCATATGACTGTCAGCTGATTTCTCAACAGAAACTATGCAGGCCAGAAGGGAGTGGCAAGAAATATTCAAAGTGATGAATAGCAAGAATCTACAAGCAAGATTACTCTTCCCAGCACAGCTATCATTCAGAATTGAAGGTCAGATAAAGAGCTTCACAGATAAGAAAAAGCTAAAGGAGTTCATCACATCCAAACCAGTATTATATGAAATGCTGAAAGGTACTCTTTAAGAAGAAAACGGTAAAGATAAAAATTATGAACAACAAATATATAACTATCAACAAGTGAATCTAAAAATCAAGTGAGTTAAAAATCTGATGAACGGAATAAACTGGTGAATATAATAGAATCAGGGGCATAGAAAAGGAGTGGACTGATAATTCTCGGGGTGAAACAGGTTATGGGGTGCAGGGAGAGACTGGACCCCAATCTTACAACTATAGATGAGGACAGTGGGGGGAGGGTAAGGCCAGAGGGTAGGGTGAGAGCCGGGTGGAGGGGAGCTATAGGGGGGGAAAAAAGAGGAACAACTGTAATAATCTGAACAATAAAGATTTAATTTTTAAAAAAGAAAGTACTGATTATATCTCCTGCCTCCACAATACCATACTGTACTAATTTTAATAATATATTTTATTTATGTTTTTAAATGTATACTTATTGGTTTTGCACAGAGAGGAAGAGAGAGGGAGAGTTAGAAACATCGATGAGAGAGAAACATCGATCACACCCCCTACTGGGGATGTGCCACAACCAAGGCACATGCCCTTGACCAGAATCTAACCTGCGACCTTTCAGTCCGCAGGCCAACGCTCTATCTACTGAGCCAAACCAGTTTCAGCAATAATATATTTTAGTTAACCTAAAAAATAAAACTATTTCAACATTAAAAAAATAATAATAAAATAAAATTGTGATAAAATATACATAAAATTTACTATTTAACCACGTTAAGTGTTCAGTTGAATGTTATTAAATATATTGTTATGTACTCATGGCTATCATCCATCCACAGAACTTTACTATATTTTAAATTATACTTTAGCAAACTTATTGTGAAAGTTATATGAGCTAATATAGAGAGCTTAGAAAAATTCATAGTACAGAAAAAGGCTTATTAATATTATTATTGCCTCAAATAAGCTTTCTCATTAGCAGTTAGCACCTGTTTCAGATGAACGATGGCTGATGGAGGGGCAGTGAAATAGTATTTTTATTTATTCATATATGTTGTTAAAGTTGAGTACTCAAGGATGGAAGAAATAGCTTAAAAACTTATAATAGATTATTAAATTTTCACTTATTTATTTGCAGTTTAATAAATATGAATGAGTGTTACATTACATCCATTACTCTAGACAAAAATAATATGAAAATTCAAGACTGTTTATCACCCTGGCCGGTTTTGCTCAGTGGATACAGTGTCAGCCTGCAGCCTGAAAGTTCCCCTCAATTCTGGTAAAGGGCACATGCCCAGGTTGTGGGCTGAATCCCCAGTAGGGGCGTGCACGAGGCAGTTGATCAATGATTCTCATCTCTCTCTCCCCCTCTCCCTTCCTCTCTGAAATCCATAAAAATATATTTTCCAAAAAAATGTTTACCACTCACAATTTCAGAGCAGAGTCTCCTAAATTCTTGTAAGAAATCCTCTTTTGTTATTTCTCCTCTCATAAATTTCAGCCAGGGCCCATTTTCGCCACCTGTGATTAAGGCCTTCAATATAGTTCCGGAAGGGATGTGATTTTGTACTTCCCATTCTGTAGGAAGAAAAATATTTAATAAGTGAAACCCATTAACAGATGGCTGGAGTTTAGGGAGCTCAGGGGAATTACCATATCAGTTCCTGTGCCATCACAATGGTGCCAAGTAGGCTCTATTGGGAATCTGAAAAAATTCAGGAAATGCGCATCCCAGCCTTACATCTCCAAGGGAACGGCAGTGCTGATTTGTGTGAATGAGGAAACAAGTTTCATATCCTTACCATCTGCTTGAGATGACACTAAACGCTGTAATATAAATTTTCTTTTCTTTTTTTTCACTGGCTGGCTCAAATATATTAGGTCATTCACATAGTCTTGGCCACACAGTAAGGAAATCCAGAGAGTAATAAGCCAGTTACTGACAGTACTAAAAAAAACCCCTTCATTTTGTAAACTGCAGAACTTTCTACACTGATAGACATGCTGTATCTCCTAAACAGTAGCCACTAGCCACATGTGGCAAATGAACATTTGAAATGTGGTAATGTAGTGTACCCCCATCTTACAAAGGACGCCTCAAGAAGTCAAATTATGGCGTCATTTATTAAAGGCCGGCGGCATACGAGGGGCTAAAGCGCTCCAAACCTCGCAGCCCCGAACAGCTTGCCACATTTGGCTTATATAGTGGCAGAATATCACAAAGGTATCGATTACATCTTTGGGGTCTGGAATGAGGAATCTGTTAGCATAAGCAATTACAGAAGCAAAATTTATCTAAAGTATAGTTTTTGGGTCTACAGATCACAGAATCAACAGAAACACATTATCTGGGACCACCGGGGCAATTTAGAATAATTGTGCTGTCCTGGTTCCGGGACCCCTGAGTCAACAGGAATGCACTATCTGTAGCTGCTGAGGCAATTTAGGACAGTTGTGCTGTTATGGTTTCAGGACCACTGAGTCACCCGAAGCTCAGTTATCTGTAGCTACTGAGACAATTTAGGATCATTGAGCTGTCCTGGTTCCCAGAAGGATGTGCTTCGATGACCAGTGAGATCACAATCAATGGGATATTCAAAACACCATCAATGGAGTATTGGGATAGCATACATAAGTTCAGAAAATCAAAGTAACTTTCTATTGTTTTAGCAAACAAGTAAGTACAGAACCCAAACAGCAGTTTCTACCTGAGTTGATTGCTAACATGCTTCAGTAAGTGGGTACTGCAGAGGGAACTGTGTCTGTCACATTGAACACAGTATCCCTTCACGCCTAAGCAGTGCCTCGCACATAGTAATTGCTTCAGGAAAATCTGTTTTCTGACTGAATAAAGTTCAAGCAAGTCATTTACAGAGGAGACAGGGAAGGGGAGCTGCTAGCTGAGAGAACAGAACTTGCAAAGGCACGGCACTGTACAGGTGTTGGGCAAGTTTAGAGGACATCACGCAGTCTACAGCAGCTGAAATGGGGACACACAGTAGAAAACGGTGTGACACAAGGATGCAAGGCTACTGGCGAGAGGTCCTGACTGCCAGGCAAAAGCTTCTAGACCCAACTTAAGGAACAAAGTGCAGGCACTCAAGGATTTGAAGCAGGGGAGTGAAGGGGTAAAATCTGTGTTTGAGGCAGGTAATCTTGGGGGCTGTGTGGAGGGTGGTGCAAAACCCAGAGGCCAGAGGCAGAGAGAGCAGTTAGGAGTCTGATGGGATCAGGCAGGGAAGAGGAGACAGGGACATAAATGGGTGGGGGCAGTGGAAGTGGAGAGGAGCAAATAGGTTCTCAAGATATTCTAGAGCAGTGGTTAACCTTCCTAATGCCTCGACCCTTTAATACAGTTTCCCATGTTGGGTGACCCCCAACCACAAAATTACTTTCGTTGCTACTTGATAACTGTAATTTTGCTACTGTTAATAAATCGTAATGCAAATATCTGTGTTTTCCATGGTCTTAGGCTCTACAGCAGCTGTTCTCAACCTGCGTGTGGTGGAAGAAGGAAGGGTGGGATCAAGGGTGGGGCTTTCAGAATTCAAGATTTCAGAAGCGGCAGTTCTCAGGGAAAGGTAGTTAAATCTACCAATAACAATGGCAGCTCATCATTTATTGAGAATTAGAAACATCGATGAAAGAGAGACATCGATCAGCCGCCTCCTGCACATCCCCCACTGGGGATGTGCCCACAACCAAGGTACATGCCCTTGACTGGAATCAAACCCGGGACCTTTCAGTCCACAGGCCAACACTACATCCACTGAGCCAAATCGGTTTTGGCAATATATATATATATATATATATATATATATATATATATATTTATTTATTAATAAATATCAATGATGAGAGAGAATCACTGATTGGCTGCCTCCTGCACACCCCCTACTAGGGATTTAGCCCGCAACCTAGCCATGTGCCCTTGACAGGAATCAAACCCAGGACACTTCAGTCTGCAGACTGATGCTCTATCTACTGAGCCAAACCAGCTAGGGCTGTACTTTAGTTCATTTAATATGGAGCATTGCCAACCAGCCACCACAGCAGGTCTGAAGGACAGGGACAGCTGTTTGGCTCTATTTCCTTCCTGCTGGCTGGAATGAGAATGTAATGGCAGGAGGTGATGCAGCCAGGACAGACCGTAGGTAAAACTGGAAATGAACTCACAGCAGAGCAACACAACAGAGAGCCTGAGTGCCTGGTATCACAGAGCGACATACCAGCCCCAGACCACATACCTTGGCTTTCATGCCAAAGAAATAAACCTCTATCTTGTTTCAGTAACTGTTTTGTTAAAGCTAAAACTAGTCAAACTTAAGTGAGTTGAACTAAGTAGGGAAAAAGGTAAAACCAGGAGGGCCCTGACAAAGAAAGGATCAGAGACTAGAGGTTTGCTCTTGAAGGTTTAGAGCAGTGGTTCTCAACCTTCCTAATGCCGGGCCCTTTAATACAGTTCCTCATGTTGTGGTGACCCCCAACCATAAAATTATTTTCTTTGCCGAGACCGGTTTGGTTCAATGGGTAGAGCATCGGCTTGCAGACTGAAAGGTCCCAGGTTCGATTCCGGTCAGGGGCATGTACCTTGGTTGCGGGCACATCTCCACTGTGGGGCGTGCAGGAGGCGGCTGATGGATGTCTCTCTCTCATCGATGTTTCTGACTTTCTATCTCTCCCTTCCTCTCTATAAAAAATCAATAAAATATATTTAAAAAAATTATTTTCTTTGCTACTTCCTAACAGTAATTTTGCTACTGTTGTGAATCGTAATGTAAATATCTGTGTTTTCTGATGGTCTTAGGCGACCCCTGTGACAGGGTCGATGGACCCCCCAAAGGGGTCGCGACCCACAGGTTGAGAACCACTGGTTTAGAGGAAGTTGGTGGAAGAGGGAAGGCTGGGATCAAGGGTGGGGCTTTCAGAATTCAAGATTTCAGAAGCGGCAGTTCTCAGGGAAAGGTAGTTAAATCTACCACTAACAATGGAGCTCATCATTTACGGAGAATTTTAGGTGAGCTGAACATTCACTGGACTAAGCAAGAGTTTTCCAAACCCCAAAGAGGTAGGTACTCATATTAGTCCTAAGTCAATGCTGAGGAAACTGAAGCTGACTAATTTGCTCAACATACTCAACCACTAAGTGATGCTTAAGAATTTGATGCAAGAGCCAGAATATCACCCACCAGGGCACACTGCCGACCAAATGTTCCTCTTGTCTCTCCTTACCACCCTCCACCACCCCACCTCACTCCCATTCCACCCCCACCCCAGTCTCCAAAAGTGAAACAGAACCGGGAGCTCACCTGCAGCCACTTTCGCCGGGGAAGGAATGAGAACTCCACCCATGTCAAAAATGACTGCTCTGTAGCGGCCGCCTCCAGAATGTGTCCATCGCCAGGGTCCCTGGTGCCCACACTGCGTGTGTTTCAGGAAGGCTGCCCTCCAAGCCCGCTGGAGGTGTGAGGACCAGACAAGCCGCCTGATGCACATGTTGAGGCCAAAGCTGTGTGAGAAGGCACAGGGCACAATCTGCCTTCACTGCTGCATCCAGACCTCCATCCTGCAGCTCGGGGGTGCCACCTGGACATCACTGATCTCCAACAAACACTCCAAACCACAACGGGAATTGAGCTCTCTCTCTGCCCTCCCACCCCTTTTTAGTGGGTTCCTTAGCTCAGTGAAGGGCTCCACCATTCACCTCGCTGCCTGTCTAGAAACCTGGAGTGAGTGCCTGACTTCCCTTAGTTCTCCACCAGCCACCTCAACTCCAGCTGTTCGGCGCTTGTCAGTTCCTCCTGAAAACCCCACACCCTCTCTCCGCTCTCATTGCCATTCTCTCACCCACAGATCATTGCAACAGCCTCCTAAGGAGTCCCTTTGCCTCTTTCCAAATCTCTTCATTCTTTCTTCACTCCTTAGCCAGAGTAATCTTTCAAAAGTGCAAATTTGATCACATCCTAACCGCATTTAAAAACTTCAATGGCTCCCCATTGCCCTCAAGAGACACTTCGTTAACCTGACTTAAAAGGCCCTGTAAGATCTGCCTCCCCTCTTTTTACATCTTAACCTGGATGATCTAGACACACAAATCTATATGCGGCTCTCTCAACCATGGTTCTCCTCCTACTACCAGGCCTTTCATATGATGTTTCCTTGGCCTGTGATGCTCCCTTCTACTTGCTACCTGGCTATTTCCAAACTGTCCTTTAGGTCAGTTTCTCTGTCACTTCCTTCCTGAAACCTCTTCTGGCTACCTGAAAAGATAGATGAGGAGTCTCTCCTATATATATATATATATTCCTAAGAGGCCTGTACTCAGCTCCTCCTAGCACTTATGAGGCCACCATCACACCATCACCCTTCCTGCAGATGACTGCCATGGCCTCCTAACATTGCCTCTTTCCTAAACTGATTTTCAAAAGTTTCAGAAAAGAACAAACATATACAGGTAACACATATACACACAGAGAGAGAGAAAGAGAGAGAGAGAAAGACCTATAGATACATGTAGAGAAATAAATAAAATGTGGCAAAATGTTAATAATCACTCTAGGTGAAAGGTATATAATGAAGTATATTGAGAGATCTTACACTATTCTTTAAACTTTTCTATAGATCTGCTATAAAAAGCTGGGGGAAAAACAAAATAATTAAAGCAAATTCTATTTGTAGTCATTTCCTCATAAAACTCTTTAAGCTTTTTATGTGATTTCTACAGTTTAAAAAAAGCTTACTGAAAATCAGATTTCAGCAAAACAGGTTGGTAAGACAGCCTACAGGTTTATGAGAGTCACTTTAGGGCCACCATAAGGATTCAATAAACTAAGAAGCCAAAGAAGAGATTCTTAAGGAGTAACTCTTCTAGTTTATATATTGTGTTTTTCATGTAATTGGAAATTTGTTGAATTGGGAAGTGAATTTTGAAATGAAAAATTTAGAGGTTGATTTGTGTTTTCAGTTTTACTTATGCTTCTATGCTAAGGCCGGGAATGCATTTATAGGCTCCTAAAACATCAACACCTTTTGTGTGAGGGCTTAACCGGGATGAAAGTGTCTCTGGGGCCTGAAGGACTGGCTTTCATCCTCACAGAGAACACTGTCCTCCACACACTTCCACTATTGGATGATGGGCCATGCTCCCAGGACCAGCTTGCTTACTCTCTTCATTTAGAGAGGATGGCTCTGTTCTAGCCACTTCCCAATACTTTCCTCAGCGAAGGGGAATGCTGTGACTTCTCATTATTTCTAGGCCATTGTACCTGCCATGTCCACTGACTGAACCGCCTTTCCCTGCTTGGTGGCCTGATGGACTTCCATCCACTTTTACATGACAGCCTCAGCTCTTCCCATTGGAGGGGCTTTTCTTTTTCCAGGTAGACTATGTCTCTCTCTCTCTCTCTCTCTCTCTCTCTCTGCCTTTCTCCATACCTTCACATTCCCTGGATTCAGGTTCTAGCTCTCCTCCACTTATTGAGATCCTGAGCACGTTTCTCTCTCTCTCTCTCTCTCTGAGCCTCCAGTTCCTCCTCTGTAAAATGGGAATAATTATAGTTCCTGTCCCATAAAGTCATTATTACTATTACATGAGGTAACTCAAGTTAGGACCTGGCACACCATTAAATGTCATCTACTACTGTAATATACTATACGTATAATGTTCAGAGGAGGTCTCATGTTATATGTACATACTATGTGCACGTGACACATGTACTTTCTCCTAAGCCAGTGATTCTTAACAGGGGGTCATTTGGGCCCCGAGGGGTCCTTTGGCAATGTCTGGAGACATTTTGTTTGGGGAGTGCCACCAGGACCTAATGGGTCAGGCCAGGGTTGCTACTAACTAAACACTTTATAAAGCATAGGAAACACACACACCCGGGAGAATTATCAGAACCCAAAATGTCAACAGTGCGAAGGTTGGGAAACCCTAATATGAGCAGTGTATACTGAATCCTATTTCACAGGGCACAGTCACATGGCCAGAAGGTGCTGTGACACATCCAGGTATTATAGCCTGCTTAGAATAGCATCTGGCCATGTGGGGTCACAGGCATTGATTGTGGCTCTCGATGTCTATCCACGCGTTAAAGGCAGGCTGGGAAGAACGCTGAATCCCAGGGAAACTGCCGGACAAAGAGCCACAGACTCTATCCGTTTCACCCGCACGGCTGAATGGGGATATTATTCCCATCTTACGCAAAACCTAGATCAAGGTCACACAGCTAGGGATCAAGGGCGACCACCTACGAGAAGGAGCTGGGTGTTTATCTCGATCACGAAGGTATCCCTGCCCCGCCAGCCGTGATGGGGCGGGAGCAGGACCGGAGCCGGAGCCGGCCTCCCCCAGCCCACCGCCCACCTCGGCGGAGCCGGGGTCCCTGCAAGGGAGCCCCTACTCCTCCCCGGGGCCTCAGAGAAGGGGGTTCCCTAGAGTCTCAGCGTTCCCGTCCGGAAAGTGCGGCTGACATAGGGCCTAAAGCGAGAGCGACATAACGCGGGTCCTCGGACACTTCGGGGACCCCGCGGAGCGAGAGCCCCGCGCCAGCAGCTGAGTGGGGCTGCAGGCGAGGCCTGTGGGGTGGGCCAGCCTGGGCCGAGGCACAAACCCACCGACCGGCCCAGTGTGGGGGGCAGGGGGTGCCCGCAACGCCCACGCCGGCCCCCCCTTCCCAACCTCAGCGAGATCCGTTCCCGGGGGGCTCAGGGCGCCGAGCTGCTCCGCCGGTCACGCGGCTTCCCCTCCGGCCAATCGGGGCGCGCGCCGGGCCGCGCAGGCGCAACCCCTGCGGGTCGGCGACGGCGGCCGGGAGGCGGAAGTGGAGGTTGTGGCGGCTCCGGGGGTTGTGTGAGGAGCTGCTGCGCCGAGGCGGCGGCCGCGGCGCGGAGGTGGTGGCGGCGCTGCCCGCCTCGGGCCGCCCGGCCTCTCAGCACGACTCCCAGCCGCTCCTGAGCCCGCCGGGGCCCGCGCCGGCCCGCGCCTGCCCTATGAGTGTGTCACTGGTTGTCATCCGATTGGAGCTCGCCGAACACTCGCCCGTCCCCGCCGGCTTCGGCTTCAGCGCCGCGGGTAAGTCCGCGGCCTCGCCGCCCCCCCGCCGCGTACCGGCTCCTGGGCCCCCGGGGGAACGTGTCCGCTCCCAAAGGACGGGCCTGGGGAAGGCCGCGGGCAGGGCTGTGTTTCCTCGGGAAGAAGCTGCGGGGTGAGGGGTGGGTTTCCTCTCCTCCCGCACGTCCTCAACGGGCCTTTCCCGGCGGCCTCGGTGGGACGCCCGCCCGGTCCCCGGTCCCCGGTCCCGCCCCCCCACTGCCGCCCCCGGGAACTCTGTTTACACCCGGCGCGTCGCCTCGCCGCCCCGCGTACAGCCCCGGGTTTTAACTTGCTTCCCTCCAGGCTTTGAGAAGGCAGGGACCCCAGCGACGCATATTTCTGCCTTAATTAAATCGTTCCTCTCTGAGAAAAAATAAAGAAACCTATTCATTTAGGCGCCTTGTAACCCTGGTGATGATTATAATTAACGTCGGTGCGTTTCCTGCACCTCACCACTGTACTGACTGTGTTTTATCTTAACCTCCTCGTTCGGTTAGATTGGTAGATGCCCCTTTTCCCAACCTGAGAAACTAAAAAACCCGGTGATTAAAGGACTCGTCCACGATTTATCTTGAGTCGTGAAATCGGGATTCTACCTCCGAGAACTGGACGTGAGAGTCTGAGCTCTTCCTCACCCTTAGATTGTGAAAGCAGCGATGGCTCTTCCTTGGGCCTCAAAACAATGACCTAACGATAACATTCACCCAAGAAATGCTTACTGAACGCACTCTGTCTGCTGGAGCTTCAGTTTGTGTGCGGAATCAGACGGGGTCCTTGCCTTGACGGAACCAGGGGGAGACGGATGCGTTAATTACAGAATAAGTAGAGAACTGCAGCTATGAAGATGAAGAAGAAACAGTTTGGAAAACTATTACAGGAAGAACCACTTGGTTTGGGGAGGGGGTCTGAGGGAGGTAGGGATGGTGTGAGTTGGAAACTCCTGAGTATGTAAATTTTGGAGCTGCACATTAAAGACGGAATGTTACTCTATGAGTGAGGAGCCCATTTTGAAAGGTTAAAAATGATCTCTCTGAGTTCTGAAAGTCAACCACATCTGCACTAGCCACATAGTCACTTCTGCATGGCTCAGTCATTGATGCATGTAGTCATTTATTCAATAAATCTTTAAAGAGCTTTCAGTGCGTGCTAGGCGCTGTGGAGTAAGTGATGGACACAACAGGCTTGTGAAATTTCTGCCCTGATGGGACTGATGTTAAGGATATATCAGTGAAGTCTCCAAATTCCTTTTCCATTGATTTAAGACAGTGATCAGAGCTTTGAATGATATGACTCCAGTACAGGGTGTTTAAGAAGGCTACCCCTAAAAATTTTTGTAAGTTGTCTTCGTTAGTGATAATGATTTGACACTTTATTTTGGATTCAACACACATTTGTACTCTAATAGGTATTACAAAAAGGTTGGTTCATCTGGGCATAAATAATCACGGTCAAAACTTCTGTAACCAATTACTCATTAAATTGCTTTAGAAATGAATAATTTCACTAGAACAGCCCTGCATTTCTGAATTTATTGCATGGGTGGTATTGACTGTCTGCTGGATATTGCAGGAGCGCCAGGAGTGAGTGAGGTGGACACTGTAAAGGCGTTGTAATATCCTGCAGGAAAGCAGCAGAGAGAAAAGGGAAATGTATTGGTGGATACATTAGGAATAGAAAAGAGCCTGTTTTATTATCAAGTATTAATCATTCATGTGTTCTTTAGCCGGGGAAATGTCCGATGAGGAGATCAAAGAGAAGACACTAGCTTCAGCTGTAGCCTGTTTAGAAGGGAAGTCACCAGGGGAGAAAGCAGCGATCATACATCAGCATCTTGGCCGTCGAGAAATGACAGACGTGATCATTGAGACCATGAAATCCAACCCAGGTATGCTTTCTAAAACCCTAGACTCTTGTAACATAAACCTCTGGTTGCTTGTTTTCACATGGTGGTCAGTGAGCCCATGATTTTTATCTTTCACTGACTGTGTACCTTGCATGAGATTGTCAAGCCACATTTCAACTTCCCCAAATGTATCTCCTAATTTAATCCTAACAATCTGGGTCAACAGCTCTATTCAGTGAGGAGAGCTATTTATCACCTAGGTCAGTGGCAGATCGTGAATGAATCCAAATAAGCATGTTGTGTCTCCCCCTGCTCTGCCAGCTCACTCCAATCAGGGGAGTGGAAGAGTGGATGTATCCTACATCTCCAGCATGGAGGTGGTTAGAACTGGTAATATTGGTTTTCAAATTTAATAGCTCTGAATGTTTGTCCTATTTAAAAGTGCATGATGTAAGGCACCTGCTTTTATTATAACATTAAAAACTAGAGGCCCAGTTCTCACATTCGTGCACATTGAAAGGAAATTAATTAGAAGAAATATTTTAGAGATCAGGGAGGGATTGTGGGGGGGCTCTAGGCATGTTCGTCCCTCCCCTCTTGCCCAGTCCTGATCGGGGACTAATTGGACCCCAGCAGCAAGCTAACCTACCAGTCAGAACATCTGCCCCCTGTGCATATCATAGGGACTGGTCAAGCAGTTGACCAAACAATTGGACACTTAGCATATGAGGCGCGCACGTGTGCATATGCACACGTGCATGGCCCAGTGCACAAAATTCGTGCATGTTAAAAGGGAATTCATTAGAGGAAATATTTTAATATTGCTATTTGCCCTTTCTCTATAATAGAAATGTCAGAGATGAAAGAAAATTCGTAAAATGTATATGAAAATCTCCCTCCTGTCAGAGTCTGGAGCACACCTTGGGACCTAGAGTCAAGTCTGCGCCTTTGAAATCCTACGAGACCCAGCCGGCCCCACCCCCATCAAGCCCTGCTTGGGGGGGTGGCACGGCCTCAGATCCCCCAGCCCCTGGGCAAGGGCACAAAAGTGTGACGACCATTTGCATATTAGCTCTTTATGTAGGATAGATTTAAGAGTCACCTTGAGGGTGGTAATGGGATTTTTATGGAGGAGAGAGCACTTTCAATTTGAAATACTCTCAAAACATGGCTGTTTTGTGAATAGAGTTCTTAATACATGACAATTTCTCTGTCAGGGTTCATTACTCTGACTTAAAATTTTAATCTAATTAGAATCCATCAGCATATTTCCTATCATTTTATAATCTGCTAATTTTTGATTTGTGAAAGATGAGCTGAAAGCTGCAATGGAAGAAAGAAAGTCTTCAGAAGCATCCCCCTCTGCACAGAAAAGTAAAGATCAAAGTAAAGAAAGTGTAAATACTCCCGATTCTCCATCCAAACAGCTTCCAGACCAGATTTCATTCTTCAGTGGAAATCCATCAGTTGAAATAGTTCATGGTATTATGCATCTGTATAAGACAAAGTAAGAAAAACCTTTTTCCTTTTGAGTTTGTCTGTTTTTTGCTTTAGGGAGGAGAAAAATCTTTTATCCTGAAGTGAAGTGTATATTTTAAGCTTCGAAAACATAGTACTTTCATATATTGTGTGTTAGAGAATTCTTAAATGTTTTACATTTGGTTAATCTTGTAGATTGGGTCAGATCTTCTTATAAAAGAAATGTGTAAATAACCTTCCTAGGAAAATATTCTCTGAGAAGATAGGCATACAAGGTGATTGGAAAATGGAAAGGAAAGATGATAGCAAAGAAAAATTATAAATGACCCAAACATCACAGTAGTCTCATATCCCCACCAAATCTTTATGAAATAAACTAAGAAATCAGTTAATGGGTGGCAATTTCATCACATCTTTTTACCCATTTCTATGGTCCACAGAGAAGGCTTACAGGAGGCCAACAGAAAGGAAACTTTTGACTAAATCTGTAAGCTGGGCCATCAGCTTCTGGGATAATGAGTAGTTAATTTCTTTAAAGGCTGTCCTTGTCCTAACTCAGATGCTAAGTTCCTACAGGGAAATAGTGAATACTCAGAATATTCAGGTAGCCGTGTGGAATCACAGCTGTTAAAGTGAGTTTGCAACATTTCAAAAGCAAATTATGGTGAGGGAGAATTCTCCCCACCCCGTTCCAGCTATTACAGAAAGCAACACTTTCTGTAATCTTCAGAGTCACATCTTCATGGTTCTGAATTTTCTTTCTTATATTTAGACTCTTATCTTCTAAACCCTTAAGAGAAGTCCAGAGTTAGCATTGTGCTTCCAAGTTACACAAAGAGATTAAAAAATACATATATATGTTTATATATATATACTTTATTTCAGAAAGAAAGGAGGAGGGAAAGAGATAGAAACATCAATGATGAGAGAGAATCATTGATTGGTTGCCCCCTGCATGCCTCCCACTGGTGATAAAGCACACAACCAGGGCATGTGCCCTTAACTGGGAGAACTGTGACCTCCTGGTTCATAAGTCAGTGCTCAATCACTGAGCCATGCCAAGTGTGTGAGAGATTATTATTTAAAAAACTAAAGAACAACTTAATGAGAATAAAACAACAAACTGCAAATTTGCCTAATGAAGATTTGTAACCATAACAAGCTTTTACCTAATGATTAAAAATTTCAGTAGTGTGTATAACGTAGAACATTTCAAAGCTTACCTTAAATTCCATAGCAGATATGTTTAAGGGATTCTGCATTTACCTCTGTAGTATAGATTTTCAGATAAAATAAGCTGTTTAATTTGATATGTGAAGTATTACATGTTTTATTTTTCCTGTTGGACATAAAAGTTGTCAAATTAGTGTTGTGTGAACTAAATATATGTCTATTCAAGACAGTCTAATTATTGTCTTATTAGTAAGATGACCTCCTTAAAAGAAGATGTGAG
>PVJN01041299.1:0-18826 GCA_004026805.1 Lasiurus borealis
AGAAAGAAAGAAAGAAGGAAAGAAAGAAAGAAAGGAAGGAAGGAAGGAAGGAAGGAAGGAAGGAAGGAAGGAAGGAAGGAAGAAAGAAAGAAAGAAAGAAAGAAAGAAAGAAAGAAAGAAACAAAGAAACAAAGAAAGAAACAAAGAAAGAAACAAAGAAAGAAACAAAGAAAGAAAGTTCTGTCTCATGGGAAAGGTTGTCCAGGATTAAGGAACCAGCTATCAGGAACCCAGGCTCCATCTTTCTCATTCCTCTGCTCTGCATGACCTCAATCTATAGCCCAAAATAGATCGATCTGTGCTTCATTTAAGGGGTAGAAGAAGGGTGAGAGGCAACAAGCATGGAAGCTACCTCCACATAACACCACACGCCATTGGCTACAGCTCAATCACATGGCCACACCTCCGCACACGGCATGCTGGGAAATGGAAACCAATACAGGCTCCTGGACCCAGCTAAAATTTCTTAAACCATACAGAGGGGACAATACAGCCTGCGGGACAAAGAGCCATCTCCGCCACACGTATCGCAGACCCCATGCCCTACGCAAGAGAGAGCACTGCTCTTCACTAAAAGGAGTCTAGGATGGTATTTAGACCTCCATGGTTATCTATGACATTTCAATAGCGATTTTTCTAGAAACCAGTTTGAAACTCAAATTCCCTCTGAAGGCCCCTGGCTAGACTCAGGGGGAAAGACCTTTAAAAGAGAAGGTGCTTTCACAGTTTTCACGTGGACGCCACAGTTATGACAACTCTAGCAGCGGGCTTGTCGGCCCTAAAAAGGGATCTGAATCCCTTTGAACCATTTTGTCACAACAGGAAATTTTAGTTTCTTTCCATGAAGATGGTCCATCAAGCGGATTTCCAGTCTGGTTTTGCTCTGCAGAGAACACAAGTCCTTGAACGGCTCCCTGCTGTGTGATTGATGGCAGCGGTGCTTACGGATCTTGGACTAAAATTTGTAATCCAACCCCAAACTGCAGACTGGTAAAACCTCAAAACGAAGACAACCTGAGATACTCTGAAACATGTACGTGGCGGCATCTACCATGTGCTGGGCACAGGTGGTTCTGGGCTGCGACGGCCTGGATGAGAATCGGCTGTGCAGAATGTATGACCGGCGATGAGATAGGGATGGACTGTTAGAGCTGAAGGAAGGAGCAGACCATCCCTGAGAGAAGGTTTACAGCTGCTTAGGGGAGTCAGGGGGTAAGTTACGTAGAAATGGAAGGACAAACTTGCTCTACCACTGAACCACGTGCCCAGTGTGGTTCAGTGGCAGAGCATCAACCTAGGAACCAAGAGGTCAGGGTTGGATCCCAAGTCGGGGCATATGCCCAGGTTGTGGGCTGCAGGCCCAGGTTGTGGACTCGATCCCCAGTGTGGGGTGGGCAGGAGGCAGCCAATCAATGATTCCCTCTCATCACTGAAGTTTCTATCTCTCTATCCCTCTCCCTTCTTCTCTGAAATCAATAAAAATCTTTAAAAAAATAATAATAATAACCTCTCCTTCCCCCCGCCCCCGCCCCTCAAAAAAAAAAAAAAAAAAGGCAAAGCAGCCAGAAGCAATCACCCCGGCTCCTAAGTGTGAAGGGACTGGCCTGGGCGGAGACGGTTAAGTGGCACAGGGTGGCCACAGGTGGGATGGAGGGCAGCAGTCGGGATGGAGGGCAGCAGTCGGAAGGCGCAAGAGTTGGTCTTCCATTCTGGGGCCGATGGGAGCCTGCGGGAGCCGAGAGGGTGGAGAGAACATTCTGGTGTGTCTGAATGTGGCAGGCGTCCCACTAAGGAAAGAGCGACGCCAGGAAACTGTGCCGGTGGATCTGAATGACCCAGCGGCGATGAGAGGGAAAGAGGACGAAGCCAGACAGAGCTCAAAGGCTCAGCCTTGCCTGGCCAGTTTGTTCAGTGATTGGAGCATTGGTTGCAGGCTCAACCCTCCAGTCCTGATCTGAGCAAGTGCAGGAAACAACCAATCGATGTCTCTCTCTCACACTGATCGATGTTTATCTCTCTCTCCCCTCCTCCTTCCCTCCCTCCATTCTTCCCTTCCACTCTCTCTAAAAATCAATGGAAAAAAATATCCTCTGGTGAGAATTAACAACAACAAAATCGCACACGCGTGCACGGGCGCGCGTGCACACACACACACACACACACACACACACACACACACGGCTCAGCTCTGTCATCTGCATGGCACAGGGGAGAGCATGCCCCACGGTGAGGGCTGGAGACATGACTGTTGAACTAAACTTCAACTTAAGGGACTATTATGGTAACATTCTCAGAAGGAAAAGCAGCAGATAGCACGCAGGAAAGATGCATAAATAATCGCATACTAGGCAAACACAGAAAGGATTTAAGCTTTTAGTATAAATTCTAAGAGTGTTACTAGATTTCCTGTTTTAAATAAACTAACAGGAGAGGGACACTAATTCTGGGTGCACCAGGTGCCGAAACAACAAAACATAAAGGAGATTTCCAAAGGACGGATAAGAGATCTGGGTTAAAATAAATAATGTAGTAAGCAAAGAAACAAATACTATTTAGTTTGATCGGCTAGGGAAAAATAACTCATTTGTTTCCAAAACATACAAACTTAAAGAGTTTTTAAGTGAAGATACTACTCAATAGTGAACCCTAACAGAGAAACTTTGCTAATGTCATGGTAAAACAATTAAAACAAGCACCTCAACAAAAATATATCTCTCCTATACAGTCCTAAAAACCACATGAGGTCTGTATGTAAAATACCTTTAAGACCCAGCACTTCATTAATTAGAATATTTTTCTAGGAATAACCAAGTGTCCCCACGTTTCCTAAAATACTAGAAGCCCCTCCCCTCAAAAACAAAGAAACCCGAGTTACTACAAGACTATCAGCAGATAATAGAAAATGTATCCCCGACTGATCTAAAACACCAGAAAAAAAAACTTTTAAATGATCCAGAGGAATATATGTATTTTTATGCTAGCAAAGATTAAATAATTAACCTATATTCTATTGAAACTTCCTGGGTAAATAACATGTTTTAAAGCTATGGGTGCATTTTCATGAGGAAGGGCATCTGAAAACTACCTTGGTCTGCTGCTAACACAGCACTATGGGTCTTGCCTGGATGGCTCACATATGTCACCGAAAGCCTTCTGGGGCGGTAAAGGTGGGCACTGGGCTGATCCGTATGGACATCAGTGCCTCGCTCAACTCTGCTAGGAGACTCAGCACAAAGCCGATTAACCGACCTTCTGAAATTCCAGAATATTCTTATTGCTGGGCTTCATCCCAAAACTGTTCTTTTATTCCAAGATTTCCTGGCTTAAGACATTCCTACAACCTCCAAACCAGCCTACGGAAGACCCCACACATCACAAGTTCTTAAAACTGCATTCCTGAAACCTTAGTAATTTTACTACATCGTTTCGACGTTTTTTCCTTTACAAACGAGCACGTTTCAGGAAAGCCTACATTCTTTAAACGTCTCCTAAAACAGCAGAAATAAGAAGGCTCGGTTCCCCTAATCTTCAAATCTTGTTACTAAGATAGTGTATGTGCAGGCTAAACATGCCCAGAGCATTTTAAATCATAAATATTCAAACAGTTCTGGTTTGAAACTGGTCTGATTCACTTATTCTTTGTTCAAGTATAGTATAAGAGTGTGTGTGTGTGTGAGCACGCGCACACACACACACACACATACCACATGTGCACTCAGAGCTATAATCAAAAAGAAAACCAAGGATCTAGACATTTCAGATGACACAGCAAACTAAAATTTATATGGAGCAATTTCCTGCACACTGCATGCTATTGCAGATGTGACCGTAAAGCGGCCATGGTCAGCAGTAACAATATGTTACATTTTTACATGTTGCTAGTGAAAGTTTTTGCACTTGACAACTCAAGCTCAAAACAAAGCACATTTTATTCTTTCCCTCTCCAAGAAGTAGGTGAAAGTGTATTCACGTGTGTTCAAAACAACCCTTGCATTTTCACACATTCTAGAATCTCTCCTGAAGGCGTACTTCGTTGAGAGAGATAGCACACAACGTAAAGAGATGAAAAGGATTTTAAGATTTGAAAACCAGCTGATTTGCAAAAGCATCCCTCCTAAAACTTAAATCAACTTCAGGGCTCTTTGCTGAAGCTAAACAGCCCACATCAAGTACTACATCAAGGTAACTTACTTACATGCCTCAGAACATCAAAATCGACAGCTGTGAAAGTGAGTTATTTGTCCAAAAAAAAAAAAACACAATCGCTTTTGGTTGCACCTAAGAGACTGTCTTCTCAGACAGCAATGCAGAAACCACAACCAGACTGAAAAAAGAAAATTGGAGCAGCAGACATAAAACGAATCCTCTCCTGAGACCACGTTATTCAGACGGCAGGAACGCGGCTGGCTCGCTCGGTGTGATGACTCTCTTCCCTGAACCGGAGCATTTCCCTTGGACTCTCTGCCAACAAAACATCACAGGCTTTCCGGAGCTCGGAGGCGGCGGGCTCCTGCGCAGATGTTTCTCCGTCACCCACTTACGGTAAAACCCCAAACCAGACAAAAACGGGGGTTCCGTAAAGCAAGCAACTGGTTGGTCTGCCCGGCCATATCTGGAAACCAGAGGGACTCCTGCCCGTCAGATTAGATCAGCATTCACTGGGACTGGCCGCTGCCTCTGGATTAGAGGGCCTAGAACAGCCCGTGATTTGGACAATAAAAAACAGAAAGGGGGGTGGGAGAGGGGGGCGATGGAGTTTTAAAGGAAGGACATTAAGTATGCAACTACATCAAAACAGAAATTCCATTTAGGGTATCATATTTTTAAGGTACGTTCTTTTATTAATCTATCTACAGTCTTACTTCTATTTACTAAATTCTTAGGCGTTTCATATCTTTTAAACTTAGAAAGTTCTACGTACTCAAGACATTTTCAAAATAATAATACAGTGGTACCTCGAGATACGAGTGCCCTAACATACGAGATTTTTGAGATACAAGCCATCAAGCAAGCGATTTTTGCTTTGAAATACGAGCAACAGTTGAGATACGAGTAATTGCACAGATCGGCCAGCTGCACAGGACCCACCAGTTTACCTCGACTCGAGCGTCTCAGTTTCCCACGCCTCAAGGTTACAGAACAAATTACACTCGTATCTCGAGGTACCACTGTATATTTTATGTGTAAGAGAAAGTTCTAGAAAGATAAGTACCATACCATGATAATGGTTCATCACCGCTCCCTCAGGTGGCAGAGGGCAAGCCCATCATAAATTTGCTTCATACATTTCTACTGTTATTCAAATATTTATCATTACTTTTGGAATCTTATGTAAACACCAAAATATTAAAAATATATGTATGCGCTCAGGGGGAAAAAGACACACGTTTATGGGCTGTCCCTTTTTGATCAAAATCTCTTTCACAGAAACTGAAATGGAAAGATCTGGAAGTCATTTCTTCAGAACCTTGGGCCAGCTATCTGCTCCTTACAACACGAAAAACTAGTGTCATCAACACTGTTACTTTAACAAATAGCTTCTGTACACAGTGCCTGAATAAATGGGACTTCCAGATTTGAACACAGATGGTCCAATTCGGACAGATACATGCCAAGAAGTCTTGCGTGCAGGCAGCCTACACACAACGTCAAACACACAACAGATAAACCGCCCCTGAAATAAAACACGCTTCCTCACAAAGGCAATTTTTCTCTTGTCCTATAAAGAGGGCCCATTAGTGGACGAGGCGCTGAGCAACACTAATGACCGGTTCATCTTCCAGTGCGTGGAGTATTACCGTTTATTCAGTCCAACCTACCGACTCCGCATGTACGTGAGGAAGCTGTGGTCTACAGAAACAGCTGATTTCTGGCTCTATCTCCATGTACAACTCCAGGCGTCACCAATCCCACAGATCTCACGGAAAGGAAACCTCAGGGGTACCCTTTACAGGAAAGGTGACGGTGATGGTGCTTCTAGAATCGTACAATGTAGGAGCCTCTGACTCCCAAGTTCTTACAACTATGTAGAGGCAGAACCAGGATTAGGGACTCTGAACTCCAGCGTCTTTAGCTCCCCACCATCTTGCCACATGCAAATCTTGGGGAGGAGGGGCAAAAGGTCATGGTACACTTAAGACAACACCCCAATTTTTACCCTCTTGAACACTATGCAGGAATACCACAGACTCATTTGCATTAAGAACATTAAATGTGCCGAGACCGGTTTGGTTCAGTGGATAGAGCGTCGGCCTGCAGACTGAAAGGTCCCAGGTTTGATTCCTGTCAAGGGCATGTACCTTGGTTTCGGCGCGTCCCCAGTGGGGGGCGTACAGGAGGCGGCTGATCGATGTCTCTCTCTCATCGATGTTTCTAACTCTGTCCCTCTCCCTTCCTCTCTGTAAAAAAATCAATAAAATATATTTTTTTAAAAAAGAACATTAAATGTACTAAAAGGAAAGTCTATAGAAAGTAGAGACGAGCCTACAGAACAGAAAAACTTGTAAAAAATATAAAGATGCCCTACCGGCCTATCCCAATGTAACGTAGTAATTAGTCTGTGTCCCAGAGCTACAGGCGAGAACAGGAGTGAATGCTACACGTGTATTACCATGCGTCCCTATTAGTCCCCATCTCTCAGCACCTAGGAGATCAATAGATCCATAATTACAACCGTCATGTGCATCTGCAACACACAACGATCTGGTCCTGCTTCCTAGCACACGAGGCCAGCTTCATCCTCCCTGATGTCAGACCAAGGAAGCACTTCTGGCTGCAGTCGCTGATGCCAATTAAGATAAGAAACCAGTACATTCAGTTCCCTCCCGGGTCTCACAAGAGATTAGCTTTTTCTACGAGGAGAAACTAGGCCAAAAACTAAGCACCGTATGTTCAACCCTTTCTGTAACCCAGTATCACTCCGAGACACGGAAAGCACTCAGTGGAAGCGTTTGAGAACATGCATCAGTAAGTAAGCAGAGGACAGTTCAACCACCTGTGATTCGTGCAAAGCAGTGGTCGGCAAACTCATTAGTCAGCAGAGCCAAATATTAACAGCACATCGATTGAAATTTCTTTTAAATTTTTTTTTAATATATTTTATTGATTTTTTACAGAGAGGAAGGGAGAGGGATAGAGAGTTAGAAACATCGATGAAAGAGAGACATCAATCAGCTGCCTCTTGCACGCCCCCTACTGGGGATGTGCCTGCAACCAAGGTACATGCCCTTGACCAGAATCGAACCTGGGACTTTTCAGTCCGCAGGCCGACACTGTCCACTGAGCCAAACCGGTTTTGGCCGACTGAAATTTCTTTGGAGAGCCACATTTTTTCAACTTAAACCTCTTCTAATGCCACTTCTTCAAAATAGACTCGCCCAGGCCGTGGTATTTTGTGGAAGAGCCACACTCATGGGGCCGAAGAGCCGCAGGTGACTCGAGAGCCGCAGTTTGCCGACCACGGTCGCAAAGAAACAGGCGGGTAGGAGGTAGCAAAATGACAGCTATGAAGTAGCAACGGAAATAATGTTATGGTTGGAGGTCACCACCACCTGAGGAGCTGTCTTAAAGGGTCGCAGCCTTAGGAAGGTTGAGAACCACTGTCCTAGAGCCATGGTGTTGACAATGCCAGGTTCCCAGGCTGGGTCCCCAATGGAAACCCACTGAATCCATGATGTGAGTATGACTAGCTGCATAAAGACCTACAAACATGCTTGTAAGCCCTTAATCGATGTATAAGGACCAAGGAACTGAAAGCAAGTTAGAGGACCCATTAGTGGGCCCATTACTTCCCTGGAGAACGCATTCCAAGTCAGAAAAGAGAAGCAAACAAGTTACTTTTTCCACTGGACTCTGACTGCCACCAGATGCCGTGGAGTGTGATTCAGGGACAATAAGGACATTTTTTTTAATATATTTTATTGATTTCTTACAGAGAGGAAGGGAGAGGAATAGAGAGTTAGTTTACATCGATCAGCCACCTCCTGCACACCCCGTACTGGGGATGTGCCCGCAACCAAGATACGTGCCCTTGACCGGATTTGAACCTGGGACCTTTCGGTCCGAAGGCCGACGCTCTATCCACAGAGCCAAACCGGTCTTGGCGAAAACAAGATCATGCTGATCCACGCTGCAAACAGACGAACCTTGGGAACATGCTGAAGGACATACACCAGACACAGAAGGAAGTGCTGGATTCTTCTTATGTGAAGTACCTGCAACAGGGAAACTCATGGAAAGCAGGACAGGTTACCAGGGCCAGAGGGAAAGGTGGGTGGGACATTCTTCTTTAATGAGTTCAAAGTTCCTGTTTGAGATGAAGGAAAACGCTGGAACCAGATAGTGGTGATGCCTAGACAGCACTGGGAATGTAGTATATACCACGGAATTGTATACTCAAAAGTGGTTAAAAAGGTAATTTTATGTTATGTATACTTTACCACAATTTTAAAGGAGCGGGGGGGAGGAGGGAAGGCAACACCAGATCTAAACTATAAGTGCCAGATCTAATGGTCTAACTTCATTGCTACCTCCACTTTCCCAATCTATAGAACAGGAGAAAAATATTACAGCCCAGCCCTAACCGGTTTGGCTCAGTGGAGAGAGCGTTGGCCTGTGGACTGAACCAGGTTCGATTCCGGTCAAGGGCAAGTACCTTGGTTGCAGACACATCTCCAGTAGGGGGTGTGCAGGAGGCAGCTGATGGATGTTTCTCTCTCATCGATGTTTCTGACTCTCTATCCCTCTCCCTTCCTCTCTGTAAAAAATCAATGAAATATATGTATTTTTTAAAAATTACAGCCCGTGTCTTGAAATTCGGGGTTGCCTCCTGAGCATTTGAGATCGCATATGCTACGAGCAAAGCCATGAATGGAGAGCATGAATGAAGAGGTCTCCACACAGCTGCCAGGCGGAGCCACAGTCCCAGAGAGAGACCCCACCTGGATAGAGGGACGCGTACCTTAAGTGTGCAAGGTGTGCTGTTAAAAAACCTTCATTCCAATTCTCACTCTACCAACATGAGTCATCAAACAGATATGTGATTTCAGAGGAGAGCAAAGCTGCGATAGTAACCGGGGCAAACCCAACCGAGTCTCACAGCTTAGAACAGGTTTCTAGGCAGGCGTTTCACAGTGAAATTGAGGTGCTTACACTCCCAAAACCACTCATAACAGTGTTGCTATTTTTTCCAGAGACAGGTTGATGCAACTACCTCTACATGGAACACTCCCCCTCCAGGCCCATGTAATAGGAAGTTCCTTCTTCAGGTTAAATGCATCTCAATGCGTGGTCGCGTGGTTCTGAGAATAAGAGCGGTCTGACGCCAAGACCGGTTTGGCTCAGTGGATAGAGCATCAGCTTGCAGACTGAAAGGTCCCAGGTTCAATTCCGGTTGGGGGGCATGTACCTTGCATGCGGGTACATCTCCACTATGGGGCCTGCAGGAGGTGGCTGATCGATGTCTCTCTCTCATCGATGTTTCTGACTTTCTATCCCTCTCCCTTCTTCGCTGTAAAAAAACAATAAAATATATTTAAAAAAAAAAAAAAAAGCTTCTGCATGGGCAGAAGTCCCAGGCATGAGGTCTTACTTTAGTCAGCACTCACTGAATGTTGACTATAATCACATTATCTTAGCGGCCCATTCAACAGCACTCACAGATGACGGATCAAAACTAAAAAGTAGTGAACAGCCCTAGCTGGTCTGGCTCAGTGGATAGAGCATTGGACTGCGGACTGGAGGGTCCCAGGTTCGATTCTGCTCAAGGGCACATGCTCTGGGTACGGGCTGGAACCCCAGTAGGGGGAGTGCAGGAGTCAGC
This sequence comes from Lasiurus borealis, assembly GCA_004026805.1. Taxonomy (NCBI): domain Eukaryota; kingdom Metazoa; phylum Chordata; class Mammalia; order Chiroptera; family Vespertilionidae; genus Lasiurus; species Lasiurus borealis. Next base: position 9,821 of record PVJN01041299.1, read on the forward strand.
CAATCAATGATACTCTCTCATCATGGATGTTTCTTTCTCTCCCTCTCCTTTCCTCTCTGAAATCAATGAAAATAAAAATAAAAATAATTTAAATGGTAAACAACTGTTTTTTTTCAACCTCACATGTTTTTTATATTTTTTTCTTTTTATTGAACCTATTGGGGTGAGATTGATTAACAAAATCGTGCAGGTTTCAAGCGCACAATTCCATAACACAGCATGTGTGCCCCGCACTGTGTGTTCAGCACCCCAAATTAAGTCGCCACCCCTCACCATTCTCCCCCATAAGCATCTCCAGCCCCACCCCCTGCAATCACCACACTGTTGTCTTTGTCCACGATTTTTTTCTCTTTTTCTTTCTTTTTTGCTCAATCCCTTCACTCCCCCACGGCTCCCACCACACACACAGCTGCCAGTCTGCTGCTGTCTCTGAGTCTGTCTCTATTTTGCTTATTAGTTCATTTTATTCATTAGATTCCACATATGACTCAAGACAACTATTTTTGATATTTAAACACAAATATAAAAAAGTAGCCCAGCTGGTGTAGCTCAGTGGTTGAGCAGCGACCTATGAACCAGGAGGTCACAGTTCTATTCCTGGTCAGGTCATATTCCCGGTTGCAGGCTCGATCCCCAATAGGGGGTGTGCAGGAGGCAGCCGACCAAGGATTCTCTCTCATCAATGATGTTTCTCTCTCTCTCCCACTCCCTTCCTCTCTGACATCAATAAAACTATATATATTTTTAAAAGTCAACATGTGTAATACTCTTCCTCTTTAAAGACATACTGGTCCTTGTCCTTTTGGGAAGCATTGTCAACAGTCATAAAAATGGGCTGGATGTCATCTTCCTTTAAGTCAGCGGTTCTCAACCTGTGGGTCACGACCCCTTTGGGGGGTCAAACAACCCTTTCACAGGGGTCGCCTAAGACCATCGGAAAACACCTATTTCCCATGGTCTTAGGAACCAACACACCGCTCCTCGGTGTAGCAAAGTGTAGCAATGTAGCTTACTGTTGTCCTATGAAGACTGTTGCCCATGCTACACCACGATTCAAGACAAAATTTCATTTATTTGTAGTTAGAAATAAGTATTTCACAATATATAATTACATGTTGTTTTTGTGATTAATCCCTATGCTTTAATTATGTTCAATTCGTAACAATGAAATACATCCTGCCTATCAGATACTTACATTACAGTTCATGACAGCAGCAAAATGACAGTGAAATAGCAGCAACAGAAATAATTTTATGGTTGGGGGTCACCACCTCATGAGGAGCTGTCTTAAAGGGTCGCGGCATTAGGAAGGTTGAGAACCGCTGCTTTAAGGGAAAACCTCTGAGTGTGAGCTCAGTTCACAGCAGCCCCCCACTTTGAGACCACCCCCTTTTCCTCCCTGCAGTGGGCTCCACCGGATGAGCCAGCCTGGGATGGGCACCTGCCTCCTGTGGACCGGAGTCTGTCTCCCCAGCATTTGGAAGATGGAGCGGCTGGTTAGGACAGCGTGTCCGTGGAGTGGATCTGGGATTAGCCTCCTTCCTCCATCCAGAAGCACAGGAAGGGAAAAAACTGCTACCAAAGTCCCAGGAGATGCAGAAACAAAAAACAGCGAGGCGATGGAGCGGCCTGACTTGATTCACGACAACTTCCTCCCGCTGAATTCTGAGAAGTACCCCACGCACGAATCACATGGATCCATGTTTCCCCCGAGGGGGCTTGGGTTTCTATTACCTGCCATTAAGAGTCTTAAGGAAACTGTTGCCAAGAATTTGCCAAAGGAAAGACAGTAAAGAGGGGATTTTCAGCTTATTTTCTACAGCTAGGATGACTTAGAAACAACCCAAACGTTAGCAAGGGGCTGATTTAAAGATTACACTATCGTAAGTCAGTGGAATGCTACCATTTAAAATACACAGGAGAAGGACATGAGAAAATGAGAACAGCAGACGTGAATGGGGTAAGGGGCTGTGGGTCCCTGATGCTATTTTCATCCGGTCTTGTTATTCATCGAGACCAGGAAGAAAAATCTAATCGTTGCGGAAATGAGGAATAACAACAATGTCCCTCGCTGGTGGATGAGTTTAAAAGTCGTAGTACATCCGTATAATGAAATACCATTCAGCATTATTAAACAGGCAGACCACGGATACAACGAGAGAAAGGTACCGCAAACACATACGTGAAATGGAAGAAGGCAGACACTATCGGCAATGATGCTATCTAGGAAGATATTAACATACCATCTGGAAAGGCAAGAACCATGAGGGCAGGACTCACACCAGTGTCTGTCCGGGGAAGGAGGGAAAGGAGGGGGGAAAGACTGAGGGGGCACGAGGACACTTTGAGATGATGAAAATGTCTACTGATTTGTACTGTGGGTGGTGATGACCCAACTCCATCTTGTCAAAATTCAGTACACCCAGAGTGTGGCTAGGATGTGTGTGTCACACAGTTCTCCCCATAAGTTCCCATGTTGAATGTATAGGTCTTTGTTTGAAGGACCCGCTGTCTGCAAGTTTGCGAACAATGCCGTGCTCTGTGCTCCCAGCGGTCTGAGAGACAAGGCCCGTTACTGTTTCCATTCTTCCAGCGCACTGTGACCAACATTAAATACAAAATATTTTTTTTTTTTCAAGTTGGAAACATCGAGAAATATGGCCTCTGACACCCAGCCTCCTAAAAAGAATCCCCTGCCCCAGCAGGTTTGGCTCAGTGGATAGGGTGTCGGCCTGCGGACGGAAGTGTGCTGGGGTCAATTCGGGTCAAGGGCACGTACCTGGGTGGCAGGCTACTGGCCCTGGTCGGGGGCATGCAGGAGGCAAACCCATCGAGGTATCTCACTCACATCAGTGTTTCTTCCTCTCTCTCTGCCTCTCCTTTCCACTCTCTCTAAAAACCAAGGGGGAAAAAATATCCTGGGGTGAGGATTAAAATAACAATAATAAAAAAATAAAAAGAGCCGAAACCGGTTTGGCTCAGTGGATAGAGCGTCGGCCTGCAGACTGAGGGGTCCCAGGTTCGATTCCTGTCAAGGGCATGTATCTTGGTTGCGGGCACATCCCCAGTAGGAGGCGTGCAGGAGGCAGCTGATCGATGTCTCTCTCCCATCGATGTTTCTAACTCTCTAATCCCTCTCCCTTCTTCTCTGTAAAAAGTCAATAAAATACATTTAAAATAAATAAAAAGAATCCCCGCCAGCGTTTACTGGAGTAAAAGCTTCTGAGTCAGTCAATCACGGGGACACTCACCTCCCCCGCCACAAGCCAGGAAGGCCAGTCACTGTGCCACAGCCCTCCCCCCAGGACGGCGGCTATTTATAGGCCGGTGGCCTCTCTCTGATGTCGAACTTGGCCCTGGCCATGCATGAGGCAATGTTTGGAGAGAACCCCTCTGAAGCCAGGCAGGTCCCCGGAGGATCAGCAGCTCTCCTCTGATAACCCAGCACGAAGCCCCTGCACTCCCAAGGAGGATGTCCTCCAAGGTCAGCGGGGTCATGACCTTCAGAGCCCTCCGCTGGCCACACCAACACCAGCTCCCACTGCAAACGGGACAGCTGGTCCTGCCTGTGATTTCATCGGGTCAAAAAAAAAAGAATCAAAGATGAGAGAGCGCCTCACCTTCTGAGAATCTTAATCCATATACCAGAAAATGTGCAACAACTCAGTGGTAAGACTTCTTTTTCCTAAAATATCATGTCCAGCAGCAATGCTAAGATTTTTTTTTAAATATATTTTAATGATTTTTTTACAGAGAGGAAGGGAGAGGTATAGAGAGTTAGAAACATTGATGAAACACCAATCAGCTGTCTCCTGCACGCCCCCTGCTGGGGTTGTTCCCGAAACCAAGGTACATGCCCTTGACCGGAATCGAACCTGGGACCTTTTAGTCCACAGGCCCATGCTCTATCCACTGAGCCAAACCAGTTTCGACCAACGTTACGATTTATATCATAGCCCTGGCCAGATAGTCTAAACGAAGACCTCAAGGAAGCATGGGGATAACACGCCATTTCCAGGATTTGAGAAGACAAGCTGGCCTGACTCAGAGCTGCGGGTCCGAGGAATGATGAAGACTCACTCCCTGGTCCTGGCATGGCAGTGAGCATCAGTTTATCAGAGTCTCTGGGCCAGAGGTAAGTGAGCACATCTCTACCTGGATGGTTATGGCGGGGGGGGGGGGGGGGACGTGCCAAGAAAATGAAATAACACAGCATGGACCTTAGAGGCAAGAAAGCCAGCCAAGTCCCCTGCCTGGCCCTCACGCCCGGAACAGAATGCCACTGCTCTCACACCGGCTACTCTGTGTGTTTCTCCAATGGGAGTGAAAGAAGAGGGAGCCTATGGGATCTCAGAATCCGAATAGACTCAGAGGAATCGATGATGTAATTTTTTTAATAAAGAAAGGCATTGAACATGCATTGTACTATAGAAGAATGTGGAAATTCACAAACTCGGCTTTGTCTAGCTTTATATTTCGAAGGCTAACATGTTTAATGCAAAGTCTATATAAATGATCCAAGTCTGGCTCCCGATTGTACGAGGGCCCGCGACAGCATTTAAAATCATTGGTGGGTGCAAGTCAATCAAGACAGACACCTCTAGCCTTGGCCAGTGTTGCTGAGTGGTTAGAGAGCCTGCCTGCAGGTCAAGCAGGTCCATTTCCTGTCAAGGGTGGTACCTGGGTTGAAGATTTTATCCCCACCCTGATTGGGCATGTTCAGGAAGTGGGGGGTTGGGGGGGCCAGGGGGAGAGACAACCAATCAATGTCTCTCTCTCTCTCCCTCTCTCTCTTTTCCTCTTTTCTCTTTCTTCCCTTCATCCCTGCCACTCTCTCTAAAAATCAATGGAAAAAATATCCTTAGGTGAGGATTAACAACATAAAAAGACACACGCCTCTAAACAATTACCCTCAGCAATAAACTCTCAACAGCAACAATTCAGGAACATGCTGACTCCTTCCTAGCAATCTGCAGCTCCGCTGTGGCCAGCAACTCTCTGGCTGAGGCAGGAATCACTGCTCCCAGTCTCACATACCCGTACCCCCCCCCCCAAGCCCTGGCATGCCAGGCTGGCTCAGGGTTTAAGGCCGAGATGGATGCAACGGAGACGTGCACTTAACACGGGCAGGACATGTTCCACTGGTGCTCGCTCAGTAACACTGTGTCAGTGGCCCAGCTCTTCCACGCGAACAATTCCAGTATCCGCTCAGGCCTTGCTCCAAATGACTTCAAACCCCTCCCATAAAGTAGTTTAACCAGAAGTTAAACGAAATAACATGTCTCTTCCTGGATACCAAGTCTCCAGTTTAGCAGTAAAGGCAAGGTGGCTGTCTGGTTTCATTTCATCCACGTTCACAACTGAGAAAAGCTCTATTTCCCCACCATGAAATGAACACTGGACACTGTAGTTAACCGATTTCCTTACCACTGCTCTCCTGACACCAGAAACTTTCCAAAAAGAAATAGTCCTTCTGTGATGTTGATTATACTCGCAGCCTCCAATTAACCACCCAAGGAAGAACCCGTCAATCGCTCTAACCCGGGAAACGTAGCAGCTACAGACTGGGGATGGGCTGCGTGGGGCACCGCCCTGCCACCTCCCTTACCCCCGCTACAAAGTGCCCGCTTCCCGCCAAAGCTGACACTCATTCCACACACATTCACCCATCGCCTGCCACGTGCCGGCAGCTGCTAGGAGCACAGGACCGCCCCTGTCTTCCGGGAGCCTTCAAAGAGCCGTCTGTGCAACTGAGGAGACGAGACGGTACAGGGAGGTAACTGCAAATCCTGCCCAGAAAGGAGCCGCTGCTGTGGACGGGGGGGTGTGGGGGGGCCTGCATGCGGCTCCCGGGAGAAGAGGAGGCACAGGACCAGGCAGGGGTGCGCCTCAGCCTTGCCGATGTAGGTGAACGCTCCCCTCCCAGAATCCGGAGATGCGCCTGGGGAAGCCAGCTTTTAGTTTTGCCACTAAGGACACGTCAGACAAAGCACCTGCTGACTACTGCCCACGATTACAAAAGGACATTTCTACTACTGCCAACACTTCATAAAAGAACATCTTGGCTGAAACCAGATTGGTTCAGTGGATAGAGCATTGGTCTGCAGACTGATAGGTCCCAGGTTCCGGTCAAGGGCATGTACCTTGGTTGCGGGCACATCACCAATAGGGGGCGTGCAAGAGGCAGCTGATCTATGTTTCTATCTCATCAATGTTTCTGACTCTCTATCCCTCTCCCTTCCTCTCTGTAAAAAATCAATAAAATATATACATATAAACAGAACATCTTTGCTACTACCAGCAGATGACCAAAGTCATTTTTTAAGACAGAAATGAGGGGAGTAGATATTGCAGACTAATGGACCTTCTTTTAGCTTACATGATATAAACTTCGCCCGGTGAAAAGGTTAGCACGTGTGTGTGTTTTTTGCTATTTCACTGTATCATGGCAGACACTTCGTTTCCAAGCCCCCCACCAGCCCCCTGCACGGATCCTCTCGGGAAGCTCTGGGCTGGGTGGAAAGGGCAGCGGGGTGAGGAGGGTGGGAGGATGGAGGAGGGAGGCTGCCAGAGGCTGCCAGATGGGAGACGGATGGCAGTTTCCCAGCTCTGCAGGAAGATCAAAGAGGAGGACAGAGAGAGACACACATAAAAGAAGTGCTGAGAGGGCCAGGGCCCGGAAAAGGCCAGGACAGACCAAGGAAGAGGCACTGTGTCCTGATCCCTCCTCTGGAAGCCACAACAGAGACCACAGAAACCAGGACACATCTGGACAGAGCCATCTACCGAGCAACCAGGACACACACACGCACACACACACACACACAGCCATATACAGATCAACCAGGACACACCTGGACAGAGCCATCTACAGACCAATTAGGACACACACACACACACACACACACACACACAGCCATCTACTGACCAACCAGGACACACCTGGACAGAGCCATCTACAGACCAACCAGGACACACATAGCCATTTACTGACCAACCAGGACACACCTGGACAGAGCCATCTACAGATCAACCAGGACACACACATACACACACAGCCATCTACAGATCAACCAGGACATACTTGGACAGAGCCATCTACCGACCAACCAGAACACACACAGCCATCTACTGACCAACCAGGACACACCTGGACAGAGCCATCTACCAACCAACCCTGAGGAAAGATTCCACAGAGGCCACGACTTCCAGGAGGCAGCACCTGGACCAGACAACCTCACCCATTTCCTGAGATCCTGGTGCCATAAAGCTCCTCCAGGATCCAGGCACCATCCCCGATGCGGGTGTCCTGGGAGGGGGGCGGGGGAAGGCAAACAACCCTTGAGAGAACCGCCCTGGAAAGGAAGCGTGAATTGACCAAATTTAAATCCTGAAGTTGGGCAGTATGTCCAGTGCCTGGCCCCCCCACATCCCGGGGAGCCAGTTCACCTTGGGGAATAGAGTAAGCAGGCCAGAGAGTGGTCTTCGGATCCCTTAGGAACTCACCCACCCTCACCCCAACTCATACTGTTTCCGATGTGTTTCAGAAAGAAAAATCAAAATAGACTGTAAACCAACACGCTCTTTCCTAATAAAGCTGACAAGTATTGTGTCGAGTGAGGCTGACCTAACAGCTGAAACACGATCCGAGGCTTTGAGTGTTGGAAGGACTTGTGAGCCACAAAGCTGTGTCCACAGTGTTCGGGGCAGCGGGGGCCGACAAGTGGGGACTGTCTCTCGCTGACACGCTGTCAATTCCCACTTGTCCGGCCACAGTCGGCAGAGTGTGTGAGGCCGGGATGGGGCAGCGGGCAGCTACCTCTTCTGTGGAGAAAGATAACAAAGGCAACACACAGCTCTTCAAAGTCCACAGAGTGTTCCCACAGCCCTCCTCCCGGCGACGGCCCGTGGGACAGACGGGTCCCATGACCATCACCACCTCCCCTCCGAAGCCTCCTCTCCTTTTATAGAAGTCAAACTTGATATCTCCCCCACGGCGGTACCTTGTCCAAGAAACGGAGTTAATAAATAGCAGTGGCCGTTAAACCCGGTTCCAATGTGTAATCCTGATCTCCCTTCTGCCCTCCTTCCCACAGGAATAAAATCCACTAACTCCTGGCACCTCTAGAAAGCCACATGGACCCACAGCTGCCCAGACACGGAGAACATGTGCTATTCATGGGAAAGTCCCACATCTACTCAACAACTGGCTTCCCTACCTGGGACAAGCGATCTAACCTTGGCCACATTCTCCTCGTCAGTAGAAATGGAAGTCACAATAACAACAGAGCGCCTAAGGGTTGTTTGAAGAGCTAACAGGGCCGAGACCTGTTTGGCTCAGTGGATAGAGCGTCGGCCTGTGGACTTAAAGGTCCCGCGTTCGATTCCGATCGGGGGCATGTACCTTGGTTTTGGGCACATCTCCAGTATGGGGTGTGCAGGAGGCAGCTGATCGATGTCTCTCTCTCTCATCGATGTTTCTAACTCTATCCCTCTCCCTTCCTCTCTGTAAAATATCAATAAAAATATATTTAAAAAAAAAAGAGTTAACAGGAATTTTGTGAAACCTTCTAACGCAGAATTGTTAGTTGCTACTATTATCATGGCAACAACCTTGTGAAAGCAGCTTTATTATCTATCCTCATTTAACTTATGATCAAAGCGTAGCGATGTGTTCATATGGTCAAGGGAACTTTCTGGGGTAATGGATATGCACTAGATAGAAAGATATGATTAGATTAGATAGACCTATCTTGACGGTATTGGTTATATAGGTCTGCCTTTGTCAAAATTCATCCTTGTACACTGAGCCCAGGTGCATTTCATGGTACTTCATTTTCTCTCTAATGTTTCTCATGGATCATGTGGCCAGCAGACAGCAGTGCATATTCCAGAATTCATCCGTTCATTCGCCCTGGAACCTCCAGATGTTTTCCTTGGCTCTTGTGCTATAATCCACCTTCCAACTACAGTAATTCCTTCCTACCCAATTTGAAACCTGGAATG
>PVJN01041300.1:0-18826 GCA_004026805.1 Lasiurus borealis
GACCCTAAAAATACTAATCAGAAATCCTAAGTGGCATTTAATAAGTATGTTAAATATCCTCTTTATTTCAGTTATCTTGTTTCATAGCAATTAAATCGCCGAACTTCTTCGGAGTAGATTAAGAAACAAGTTGAATGTCTTAATTTAATTAATGTAAATTTGAATTAATTACGCCATCAGGACGAATTGTGCGGCGTGTCCCCGGCTAGTGCGGAGTCTGGGCAAATATCGCTGCATCGGGTGTGGGCCAGTGACACTGACCCCCGTTAAAAAAACAAGGCCTTGCCGAAACCGGTTTGGCTCGGTGGGTAGAGCGTCAGCCTGCAGACTCTAAGGTCCCCGGTTCGATTCCGGTCAAGGGCGTGTATCTTGGTTGTGGGCATATCCCCAGTGGGGGGCTTGCAGGAGGCAGCTGATCGATGTCTCTCTCTCTCATTGATGTCTCTAACTCTCTATCCCTCTCTCTTCCTCTCTGTAAAAAATCAATAAATTATATTAAAAAAAAACACAAAAAACACAAGGCCAGGCCTGGCTGGTCTGGCTCAGCAGAAAGACCATCAGCCCAGGGACTGACATTAAAGGGTCTCGGCATTGGAGAGGTTTAGAACCACTAGGAATCAACAGTGAACCCCAGTTAGCAGGGGGGGGGGCACAGAGGCACCCCAACACTCTGCTGGCCGCGGCGTGCACCTCCATGGTCTGCACCCTAGGTCTCGGGTCCACAAATCTGAGGCCAGATCCCGGTGGGGTCCCATGCCGGTTACCCAGCCGTCCTGAGCCGCGGTTTCCCGTTGGGTCACGGCACGGGACAGTGGTTCCCACCGAGGCCTCCCTGTGCCGGTGGTCAGTGATGGGCCAGCCCAGGGCCAGGCCCAGAGAGAGAGGACAGACCTTTACCCACATAGGTATGTGCTTGCTTATGTTAAAAAACACACCCCAAAACGTGAGGAGAAACCAAAACCAACAGTGGTTCTCAACCTGTGGGTCGTGACCCCTTTGGGGGTCGAACGACCCTTTCACAGGGGTCGCCTAAGACCCTCGGAAAATGCAGATATTGACATCACGATGCATCACTGCAGCAACATTTCATGGGTGGGGGTCACCACCACATGAGGAACCATATGTAAAGGTCACAGCCTTAGGAAGGTCGAGAACCACTGAAAACCAACAAAAAGGAATCAAACCCACGGAGGAGGGAGGGGCCCAGACATAAGGCCGATTCCCCCCGAACTTACTACTTGGCTCGGAAGATGTATCTCCGGAGCCTTGCAAATTGGCCACATCATTACAACATGAAGTGAAATTAAAAAGAAAAAAAAAATCAATCCCTAAAAATCGAAAACCACGCTGAAACCCAGGAGCTAGCCGTGCGTGTGCCGAGGCGCAGCCATGTCACACCGGGAGAGGGGGATCCACGAGACTCAGCGGCGTGGCAGTGAGAAGGAGCCCACCGCACGGGACACGCCCTGAACGCGAAGAGCACCGCGGGTGACAGACACCGTGCTCGGTAATGAAAGGGTGGCGAGGCCGATTCGGACACTGTGGAAGGGGGTTTGGGGGACGGTACTGTGGGGACTGGAGAAGAGAGGTACAGACAAGAGACTCATGGGAGCACGAAGACATCCTGGGATTGAACTGAAAGCATCAGTCTGTGCTTTACCTTAAAACCAACAAGACACACACACACACACACACACACAGAGTATTTCCTCGCCGGCCACGCACAGGGCCTGGAAACAGCACCCCGTGCTGGAGCAGGGACACCCTGATGTCCAGACTGCGGTACTAACTCTCATTTCCGCTAGGGGAACAAGACTCCTGGCAGACACGGCTGACCCCGGGCACGGCTGAGGAAATGCAGATAGCGAGGGATGTCTTTTCGTACGGAAGCTATCAACGACAAACAGGAGCCACGTCAAAAGGACTCGTGAGGGCCCTAGCTGATGTGGCTCAGTGGCTAGAGCATCAGGTGGTGGACTGAAGGGTCCTGGATTCGATTCCAGTCAAGGGCACATGTCGCACTGCGGGATCCATCTCCAGTGGGGAGCGTGCAGGAGGCAGCCAATCAATGATTCTCTCTCATCATTGATGTTTCTATTTCCCTCTCTCTCTCTCCCTTCCTCTCTGATGTCAATAACAAGATATCTGAATACAAAACACTAATATGTAAATAGACTGAACAGTGGAACAACCAGACACCTGGTCGCTATGATGTGTACTGACACCAGGGGGTGCACACGGAACATGGCAGGCGTGGGCAGTAGGTGGCAGAGCATGGAACATGGCAGGTGTCACGGTTCGATTCCTGGTCAGGGCACATGCCCTGGTTTTGGGGCTTGATCCCCAGTGTGGGGCGTGCAGGAGGCAGCCAATCCATGATTCTCTCTCATCCTGGATGTTTGCATCTCTCTCTCCCCCTTCCTCTCTGAAATCAATAAAAACTATATTTAAAAAAAAAAAAGGCATTATAATGGCAGTGGAGTGAGACATCTCAGAGGTGTTTTTACGAGTTCTTAAGTATATACTACTACTCCCCAAATCAAAGCCAAACAAAGAGACGCCTTCCCTACCCCAACCCAAAGTCACCTGTCACCTGAGCAGTTGCTAAGGGAACCGGTTCATTATCCTGAAAAAGGGCTTGGTAATGGGAGAGAACGGAGCGTTCACCATGCTTTTCCCGGGTGAACGTCGCCTTTCATCCAGGATAAACAACAAGTGGGAAAGGAGAACATTCTTGAAAGAAAAAAAAAGAAAGAAAGATTCCCAGCTCATCAATCAAGACGAAATCATAACATCGGCCCGTCCCAATTTTGCAAGTCCTATTGAAACGGCAGACCGCGCAGGCCGGCCAGCCAGCGGGTGCCACATCGCCCTCAGAACAGCCGCGCCTCCTGCCTGCTAATGAACGCGCACGCCGCCGTCCGGGGAGCGATCCCGGGGAAATAAAGCCCTCAGACCCGCGTCTGATCGAGCCTCTCATTCCAAGTCCAATTTACGCAAAGCCGGTTTTCAGAGGCCCGCGTTAAATGACCCTCCCGGGTCCCAATCAGTGAGACGCAGACGGTGGGAAATGCTACGGCACCGATGACGGAGACCCGTAACTCAATAAACGGCTAGGAAAAAAAGAAAAGAAAAGAAAAGAGCAAGAAAAGAGAGAGGGAATCTGTAGATCTAACTCCCTACCCCCTCACCAAGAGTAACAACAAAGAAACGCCGTGCCAAACCAAACCAGAGCCAACCCAATTGTGTGGGTCTCCTTTAAGACGCCAGAGCAAACAGGCCAGCTAGTCAGAGAAACAGTGTGGCCACGAGGGGAATTTAGATCCCTGTGGGTATCGGGTCGTATGAAAGGGGCTGTGGATCTTTTGAGGCCGGAGACTGATAAGGGCTTAAGCAGAGACTTGATACTGCTTCCTGACGGGAATATTTATGGGTGACAGGAGACTCCAGGGGCGTGGCTGAGGGTTCCAGGGCGGACGGAACGCGGCGTTTGGCTGTGAATCGGTGACTTCTGAAACCGGGGATGTGTCTGGGTTACGGCAAGCCTCTCTCTCCTTTTGCAAGTGTTTGAAATGCTTCATAATTAAAAAGGGGGAAGTGCCCATTTCCACGGAGGTCTGCAGGCACCAACACTGCTTTTTCTCTCTTTGTGATCCCGAAGGCCGCAGAAGCAAGAAACAGAATCCCTGCTTGGATCCATTTGTACTTAGAAAGAAAAAAAAATCATGATCCTTATTATTTTCTAATTAGAGGCCGGTGCATGAAATTTGTGCACAGGGGTGTGTGTCTCTCAGCCCAACCTGGACTCTCTCCAATCTGGGACCCCCTGAGGGATGTCCGACTGTCCATTTATGCCCTATTCCGGTAGGGGAGCAATTAGGCATCAATCAGGCTGGCAGCTGCATGAGCGCCTGTTTGCCCCTAACTGCCCTTCCCTGCAGGCCTGGTTGCCCCCAACTTCCCTCCTCTGCTGACCTGGTCACCCCTAACTGCCTTCCTCTGTAGGCTTGATTACCCCCTACTGCCTTCCCTTGCAGGCCTGGTCCCTCCCAGCTTTCCTCCCCTGCTGGCCATCTTGTGTCCACATGGGGTAAGTCATTTTTGACCACCTGGGGGCAGCCATCTTGTGTGTTGGAGTGATGGTCAATTTTCATATTATTCTTTTATTAGATAGGAGGATTAGGTAGGATAGAGGCCTGGTGCATCGGTGAGGGCCAGCCAGTTTGCCCTGAAGTTTGTCCAGGATCAGGGTGGGGGTTCCCTTGAGGCGTGGGTGGCCTGTGGTAGTTTACAGGCCAGCCACGCCCTCCAGCAACCCAAATGGAGGCCCTGGTATCTGGGATTTATTTACCTTCTATAATTGTAGCTTTAAGCGGAAGCCAAGGCAGGCCAGGGCAGATGGAAAACTTGGCTTCCTCCATTGCCAAGAAACTCAAGCTTCCTGCTCTCTCTGTAGCTGCAGCCATCTTGAATGGGTTAATTTGCATACTTGCTCCTGATTGGCTGGTAGGCGTGGCTTGTGGGTGTAATGGAGGTACAATTTGCATATTACTCTTTTATTAGATAGGACTAGTAGCCCTGTGCATGAATCCATTTGCCAATACATCGATGCCGCCCTCCTGTAGTCCCCCCCACATCCCTCATAGCTTGCTGCCCTGCCTCCCTCCTCCTGTAGCTCTCCACTGCCCACTTGTAGTTCACTGCCCCACCCTCCTGCAGATCTGTGATACGGTCCTTAAGTGGTTGGTCTCTACATCTCAGGGCATAAAGGATAATTAGCATATTCCTCTCTTATTATATAGGACAAACGCAAAGAACACGTTTTCTTTCTGACGTAAGAAAAGGTGCAGTCTCTGGAGCTTGAATCTGAGCTTTGCAGTTCCTCGGACTTGGAACAACCTGCTTGCCTCTCGTGCCTCAGTTTCTTCTTCTGTAAAATGGGATGATGTCCATAATGCTGACGGGGCTCTCGTGCAGCTCGCATCAGCGAGGAGTGAGTGTAGCTCTAGCATCCCACTTGGCCCGTAGAAAGTGCCCTGCATGTGAGAGCTCCTCTTACTTTTCCGCTGGTTCCTGTGTTCCAGTATCTGGGCGATCCACTCCCTGCCGTGTACGGAGCAGCTCCTGGGTGCTGGGCACGGGCCGGGCTGGGGTGGGCTCGGAACCTCCTTCAGTTCCGGGCTCTCCTGTCCCGGCCACGGGGCTGGCCTTCTCGGCGCCCCGGGAGCCATTTGCTTCAGGAGTTTGCAGCCCAGCTCTCCCGAGTGGGGAGGGAAACTTAGAACCAGCAGCACAGAGCTAATTGTGTGCTGCTCCACTCCTCTACACGCGTCCGGCCTTCCACTCCTCTCCCGACGCCCCCAGAGTCCCAATTAGCAGGCTCTCCAGCCAGTCAGGGCTGCCAGCCCTCAGCGGGCACAGCACCTGCCCCCGCACACCCAGGCTGCGGTGCCCTCCTGGGGGGCAAAGAGGGAGAAAGAGAGGGCATGGCTAGGCGGGGCCTGCTCCGGCCCCTCCCACTTGGTCTGCTTAGAGCTGAAGCCCCAGGCCCTGGATTGGGAATCAGCACGAACCCGAGGAGAGGAAGGAGAGCAGACCCGAGACAGCCTTGGGGACCTCACACGCGGCCGGCAGACGGTCCTCTCGCCCCAGCCAAGCCCGACGGCAGCGGCGGGGACAGCTGAGGCTGCGAGTCCGAGAAGGGGTCTCGGTGGTCGCACACGTGCAGACCCGACACAGAGGCCGTAAGGGAACCTTCCAGAGTGCGGTGTCTGCCATCGCCTGACCCCTGGGGCTCACAGCCAGAGCCTGGTCTCTCCCGGTCCCGGTCCCGGTCCGGGTCTGGGTCCCAGCTGGCTCCTGACACGGCCCCTAAGACACTCCGCCTCCCTCCCGAGTCTGGAGGGGCAGACCACCTCCTTCCTCCTGCCCAGGCCGCTGGGGTCAGGCTGTCAGTGGGGCCCAGGGCGCGAGAGACACACAACCCCGTGCAGAGGCCAGGCCTGGGACCCGGGGTCTGGGTTCTGGGAGGAGGCGGTGGAGAAGTTGTGGCTTCGGGCGCAATTACAGTGACAGCAGATTCACGGCCACTGCCATCACCGGTGCTCCCACCGTTACAGCCACGGTCACTGTCCCCATCATTACTGACGCTTGTACGGTCACCACGGTTACTGCCTCGCTTACTGCTACCACCGTGACGGCCTCTCTCACGCCAGCCGTTACTGCCGGTTCTGGGCTGCGCGCTTTCTCCCGAAACGTAGATACTGCAGTCCGCCCTCAGGCCCAGGCCTCCGAAGGTGACTGTGTCTGGGAGCAGCCTTTACAGGGGCAGTTAGGTTAAAGTAAGTCTTTAGGGGGGACTTTCCCCCACCTGACAGGTGTCTTGGCCAGACGAGGGGATGGGGACACGGACACGCGCAGAGGGAGGACCCTGTGAGGACGCAGGGAGAAGGCGGCCGCCTGCAAGCCAAGGCCCGAGGCCGCAGAGAAGCCCGCCCTTCGGACACGTGGGTCTCAGGCTTCCCGCCTCCAGGACGGTGGGAAAGGGGGCGCTTGGCTATGGCCCCCGAGCAAACGAAGGCACCCCTGCCGCTACGGTTCCCGCAGTCGGTCTCAGAGCACCTGTCCTGTGTTCGTCGTCGCACTCAACACGTTACAAACACAGTCCCGCCTGGCCCTGCCACAGCCCCAAGGATCGGGCCCCATCACCTCCCCTGCCAGCCAATGAGGGAACAGAGGGGACTGCGGTCCCAGCAGCCGGCACGGGCGGGGCAGGACGCTGGGCTCAACAGAGATATGTCAAGGGAAGCTCAGCGAGACGGCCGAACCCGTTCAGGGAGCCCGCAACAGGCAGCACTGGAGGGCCACCCACGTCCCGAGAGTCCGAGTCCCGAGCCCTTCATGGGTGTGGGGTCAAGCCCGGCCCAGCACCCAGGACTCGGCAGGATGCCCGGGAGAAGCGGGCCCTGCGTTCCTCCGTTTGCAGCAAACCCGGTTCTGCTCCTCGGCCTGTCTCCCCGAGCACGGCCCCTGCACTGGGTCACGGCCTGGGTGGGGGCCACCCTCCCGCCCACGGCCCTTCCCTCCTGCGTGCCCCCTCTCCGGTGCCTCGGCTCGACCTCCCAGCATCCTCCTGGGGCGAGGGCAGCCTCCGTACCTTGTAGCCCTGGTTGATGCCGTTGATGAACTGGGGGCTGGGGGCGTTCCAGGTGAAGCGGATGGTGGTGGAATTGGTGGCCTCGGCGTGCACGTTGCCCGGAGGGACCGTGGGGACTGGAGGAGAGCAGAGAGGGGGTGGGGGTGAAGGGAGGGGTCTGTGGGTTCTGCATGCTTCCCCCTCCCCCCTCTTCCCTCACCCCTGCTCCCTTCCCTGTGTAGACCCAAATGCCTTCTCTCTCTGGATTAGTTGGCAGTAAGAACGCTTGTCTGGCCCAAAGAGAGAGAGAGAGAGAAACATGGACAGCTGGTGTGGCTCCACGTCGACCTATGAACCGGGAGGTCATGGTTCAATTCCTGGCCAGGGCACCTGACTGGGTTACAGGCTCCATACCCAGCTGGGGGTGTGCAGAAGGCAGCTGGTTGATAATTGCCTCTCATCATTGATGTTTCTCTCCCTCCTTCTCCCTTCCTCTCTGAAATCCGTGAAAATACAGTGGTACCTCGAGATACGAGTGCCCTAACATACAAGATTTTTGAGATACGAGCCATCGAGCGAGCGATTTTTGCTTTGAAATACGAGCAACATTTGAGATAGGAGTCATCACACGGATTGGCCGGCTGCACACGACCCACCAGTTTACCTCGACTCGAGCGTCTCGTAGTTTCCCACGCCTCAAGGTTACGGAACGAATTAAACTCGTATCTCGAGGTGCCACTGTATATAAAAAAAGTAAAGCCTGACTGACCCATTCACGGCGCACAGACAAAGGACAATGGACAGGACAATGCCCGGGTGGATTTAGGTCCAATGCGAACATGTACGCCGGGCTGAGGATCCAGTTAACGTGAGCCTTCGCAGAAGGTCCCCGGACCCCGTAACCTGCGCCTGCATCACGCTCGCCCCCGCCACCTCTCCCTCCCGTCCGCAGGCCCCTCCCCCCGGGGCCCCGGGCACACACACCTCCCTGCAGGGTCCACTCGGTGACTTTGCCGCTGTAGACGCCCAGGCCAGCGCTGTTGTAGGCGGCCACCTCGATCTCGTAGTTGGTCCAGATGATGAGGTCCTCCAGCAGCAGGTTGTTGACGTCCGCGTCCGTGATGTTCTTGAACTGGTAGCCGACAGGCAGCCCGGCCAGGCAGTACCTGCGGGAGGGAGGAGGGATGCGGGGGTTGGCCGTGGCTACCTGACTGGTTCACACACGGGGATGTGTCTGGACCCTTCCGGTTTAATTTTTAAGTATATTTTTATCTTATTTTAAAAACGTATTTTTATTGATTTCAGAGAGGAAGGGACAGAGAGAGAGAGAGAAAGAGAGAAACATCAATGATGAGAGAGTATCGTTGATCGGCTGCCCACACTGGGGATGGAGCCCGCAACCTGGGCCTGTGCCCTGACCTGGACTTGAACGGTGACTTCCTGGTTCTTAACCACTGAGCTACACTGGCCGGACTGGGCTCATTTTCTTTCTCCCTCTAGGACAGTGGCTCTCTCTTTGGCTGGCCACTCACGTAGGTAGAGAGAAAAAAATCCCCAAGGCCACCTACGCCACAAAGAATACCGGGAAGGGGAAGTGGTACCTCAAGATACGAGTGCCCTAACATACGAGATTTTGAGATATGAGCCGTCGAGCGAGCAATTTTTGCTTTGAAATAGGAGCAACAGTTGAGATATGAGTCATCGCGCGGATTGGCCAGCTGCACACGACCCACCAGTTTACCGAGACTCAAGCGTCTCGTAGTTTCCCACGCCTCAAGGTTACGGAACGAATTAAACTCGAGGTACCACTGTACAGGCAAATTCCAGCAGCTGGAGCTCAGAACCACACTGCACTTACCTTAGACTCTAACCTGGGGAAACTAGGGGCCCCGGCTGATTTGGGGGTATCATTATACCCAGAGTAGTGGTTCTCAAGGCCTTTGCATGCATAAAAAATACCTGGAAGCCCCACTAAAACAGATTGTTGGGGACCCCCTCATCTCTGCCCCCCCATGCTTCTTTCCATTCAGGTTGGGGTGGGTCCTGGGAGTGGGCGTTTCCCTCGAAGTCTCAAGCCCCCGCCACGACAGAATGAACTCTCACGGGGCAGCCAATCCATAGACACTTCTTCCCCCTTAGGGGCATTCCGATCCTGGGAGAGGGTCCCGGTGCGGGAAGGGGGTACACCCGTCTGCCTGGTGTTTCCCCGCTAGAATTCAGAGTGTGGCCCAGGGCCCTCAGGGCCTGCCTAGAGCACAGGCATTGTAACCAGCAGATGACGTCTGCACACCGAGGAGCTCACACCGAGGAGCTCCCGGCGAGGTGCTGGGGAGGGACCCTCCGGTGAGCACAGACCTGCAGGTCCACGGAACCCGGCTCCGGGCTGCAGTCAGGATGGAAGAGCGGACTCTCACGTTGCGGCCAGTTCCTGGCCCCGTGGCTTGTCCACGCGTGGTCCATGCCATAGACTCTCCTTGGCTCCCAGGTGGCTGGCCCCCCCGAATGTTAACTGACTCCCCTTTGCCCCGTTTCTGGGCAGCCCTGACCTCAGACTTGCCCACCCCATGGCCTGCAGGGGAGTGTGCTGTATCCACTCTCTCAACCATCCCTGCTCTGGATATCCCACCGTCCTCCCTTTTCCTTAATCAATTCCATTTTCCTTTCTTTCTTTTTCTTTTATTTTTTTTAAATATATTTTTATTGATTTTTCACAGAGAGGAAGGGAAAGGGATAGAGAGCCAGAAACATCGGTGAGAGAGAGACATCGATCAGCTTCCTCCTGCACGCCCCCTACTGGGGATGTGCCTGCAACCAATGTACATGCTCTTGACCAGGAATCGAGCCTGGGACCTTTTAGTCCCCAAGCTGATGCTCTCTATCCACCGAGCCACACCGGTTTCGGCATCTGTTTCTTTTTTGATTAATCCCCACCCAAGGATATTCTCCCATTGATTTTTAGAGAGAGTGGAAAAGAGAGGGAAAGACAGAGAGAAACAGCGACGACGTGAGAGAAACCCCTTCATTGGCTGCCTCCTGCACGAGTCTGTACCAGGGCCCCAGGGAGGAGCCTGCCACCAAGGTCCGTGCCCTTGACGGGAATCGAACCTGGGACCTTTGGGGCCGCGGGCCGACGCTCCATCCACTGAGGCAACAAACCGGCCGGGGCCAAGGCCATTTTTCTGCAATCACCGTCGGACACGGCTCTTTAGCCGGCCCGGCTACCACCCCGTGAGCTGCTGGCAGTTCTTCTAGACGTCTAACCGCCATCCTTCCCACCGGAGGGCGGGCTTTTCTTGTGGCCCGATCCTTGCGAGATGGCCAAGGGCAGCGTGAACTTGCTCTGTCCTCTGATCCACTCACTCCTGAGGCTCCCCATCCACACCTTTACCCCCCACCCCCGTCCCCATCCCTCCGGCGGCCCCTACCTGATGACGTAGCCCTTGAGGAGGCCGTTCTGCTGGCTCTCCGGGGGCGGCTGCCACTGGATCATGATGGACTGGTTCGTCCGGCCGCTGGCGATGACGTTCTGCGGCGGCGCGGTGGGCGGCTCCTCGGGGAGCGAGACCCTGGAGAGGAAAACACGGGGAGCGGGTGGGTTTTCCCGCTCGGAGTCCTGAGGGCAGACACGGGAGCTTCGTGGGGCCGGAGGCGGCTGAACCCTGCCCTGCTCTGCTGCCGGTGATGCACATCGCTGTGCGCTTTTGGGCAAGTCAGTCAACCACCTTGAGCCGGTTTCGTCATCTGTAAAAGCAGCAGAATAAAGGTCCCCTTGCCTGGCTAGAAGACGGGATGAGGGTTCAAAGACACAACATCTGTGCGATTCTTTTGAAAATGCGGGAAAGCGAGGGATGTCTTTTTTTTTTGTGCAGCCCGGGGAGGTAGGCTCAGTATCTTGTGTCAGAGCTGAAGATGTCTGTCCGTTATGAGATGCGTGCCTTTTAGAAGTGGGAGTGCTCTCTCCTCGCCCTGCAGCTGCCAGCTGGTGGTGCATTTCACTCATTAAAAAAAAAAAAAAAATTGCCAGAACCAGTTTGGCTCAGTGATAGAGCGTCGGTCTTCGGACTGAAAGGTCCCAGGTTTGATTCTGGTCAAGGGCATGTACCTTGGTTGCGGGCACATCCCCGGAAGGGGACGTGCAGGAGGCGGCTGATCGATGTCTCTCTCTCTCATCGATGTTTCTAGCTCTCTATCCCTCTCCCTTCCTCTCTGTAAAAAATCAATAAAATATATTTTAAAAAAATTTCCATTGATTGCAAAGAGGAAGGGAGAGGGAGAGAGAAACATCAATGATGAGAGAGAATCATTGATCAGTTGCCTCCTGCACGTCCTGCACTGGGGATTGAGCCCGCACAGGGGCACATGCCCTGACCAGGAATCGAACCGGGACCTCCTGGTTCATGGGTTGATGCTCAGCCACGGAGCCACGCTGGCCGGGCTGGCGGTGCACTATCATGGGGTCCCCTTTCCCCATGGGCTGAGCCCAGGCCGGGCGGGGAAGGTGGCGGGGGTGACATGGTGTGGGGGTGGCAGCGAGCGCATCGTCTGCCTCCTGCAGCCACACGCCTGAGCTCCTCAGACATCGCATGTTTCTCACACGGCGGACACGCACCCGTGAAAAACACAGGCCAGTGATTTCCGACGGATGCCTTTTCTTCCGGAAAACAGTTTATGAGTTTGTGTTTGGACGGGTCGCTCTCTGCGAGCTGCAGGGAGGGGATCTCACCTTCCCCCTGGCGACTCAGGGTGGCGCTCGAAGGAGGACACGCTGGGAAGATGAACCAGTGGGAGCTGAAGGGCCTGGGACGCTGGGGGGAGGGTTTACCCTGTACCTCGAGGCCTTCTCTTTTTCTGTCTTGAATCGAACAGGTAGCATTTTACTCTGTCCATCAAGGCTGACTGTTTACCTCCAGGGCGGAAGGGGACGTGGAATTCTGCTCTGTTAACGTGGACCCTCTCTGACGCTTGGCACACAGGCACTGCTTTGCTCTTTATTGAACCCACTGGGGTGACACTGGCTAATAAATTACAGGGGTGTCAGGTGTACCCTTCCATCCTGCCTCGCCTGTCAAGTCTCCTTCTGCCACCGCTTATGGCCCCTTTACCTTCTCTCTCTCCAGCCCCTCCCCCTCGGGCAATCACCATGCTGTCATCTCTGTCTCTAGGGTTGTTTGCTTTTTTTTTTTTTTTTGGGGGGGTCCTAATCCCTTCACCTTTCCCCCAGCCTTCTTCCTTAGGGGGCTCTTGTCGCTCTGAACCCCTGGGCCAGGCCCATTTTATTCCCTGCACCAGCTCTGGAGGCCCACACACTGCCTGGGGCATAATAGGTGCTCAACAAACAGAGAAAGAACAAACAAGGTCTCCTATAACCGCTCTCCACAATCAGCTGTCACCTGCCACTGTTCCCTCTTGTCAGACATCATGGCCTCCGGAGTTTCCCCCGCTGTCCCCTCCCCCGGGAAATCCAGAGATAGCTTGTTAGCACCTTGGAGAAACCACAGGAGCAATTTCAGCCAGAGGCCTGTGGACACACCTAAAAGAGCATCTTTTAAAAATAAAACCCTGTTTTCGGCTCCCTTGTCGATGATTAGCTGGCGTATCTGCGAGGGTCTATTTCTGGGCTCTCCGTTCCCTTCCCTTGCCCACATGTCTACGCCACCCTGATTACTACGGTTTTGCAATGGAGTTCGACGCCAGGAGGCACGGAGCCTCTGGCTGTGTCCTTGCTCAGGATGGCTTCGGCCACTGGGGAATCTTCCGTGGCTCCACCCCAATTTTAGGATTGTCTTTCCCCATCTCTGTGGACAAAGGCCACTGGGGTTTTGCTGGGGGGGGAGGGCACGGACTTCAGAGAGGGCTTTGGGGATGTGGGTGCCTTAACAATATTAATTCTTCTCCACGGGGTGGGGGGGGGAAGGGGAAGTATCATCTCTTCGACAAGCAGCATCGGGAAGACTGGATAACCCTTCCTCACACCGCTCCCCAGAGTGACCTCGAAATGGACAAAGACGACCACAGAGCCCCCGAAACTGGAGATCCTGGAGGGAAACGCAGGGGAGCCCTTCAGCCTGGCCTTGCCGGGGAATGCCAAGATAGGACAGTGAAGGCAGAGGCCACAGAGGCCGCGATAAACGGGCGGGACTCCTTCAAACCAAAACGCTCTGCGGCCACGGGAACCCCCACCAAGACGAGGGGCCCCTAGAAATGAGAGGAAACACCCCGCGCATCATCTGATGAGGGGTTAATGCCCAAAGGGATAAAGGACCCACACAGCTGGCTGACTGGGCGTGGCGGGTGCCTATCCCACGCCAGGCGCTGCTCACAGCGCTTCACGCGTGTGGGTTCACGTTGTTTTTCATGACCATCTCCCTGGGAGGCAGGAGTGCGTGCTGAGACCCTGTCCCACCCAGGCAGAGACAGAGGCTGGAGGGCCCAGCGAGAACCAGCCCGGACCCGCCGGCAGCCTGGCCAGAGCAGTTGTGGGCAGCCCCCCCGGGACCCTCCCCGAGCCCGGCCCGGGGTCCCGCGCTCACCTCTCCGTGTCCTTGCTGAACTGTCCTTTGCCCACGTCGTTGACGGCACAGAGGCGGAACTGGTAGGAGCGGGCGGGGACCAAGCCCTTGACCACCACCGAGGTGGCCTCGGGGTCCACGCTGGCCAGGAGCACGGCCCACGGGGCGTCTGCAGGGGCAGAGGGCGGAGGCCGAGGTGGGCATCTCGGGGGGCCATGCCTCCACCCCCTGTTCCCAGCGGGGCCCAGCCTCTCCCGGGCTGGCAGAGGAGTGCCACCCCCGTGTGGTCCAGTAGAGGCCGCTCCCGGCACTGTTCTGGTCCCTTGGCTGGGTGGCGGCGGCGGAGGTGGGAGGAGGGAGATGGAGGCCGCTGTCGGGGGTGGGGTGAGGGTGGGGGGAAGCAGTGCTCATGGGAACTGAGATGCATCCGTCTTTTCCATCTTTTTCGCCCTCAGATCGATGCGCTCCGGGCGCATTTATTTAAAACGCCCTTTAAATTATGCATGCCCCCGCTGGCGCTCGCAGCGAGGAGGAGAAAACGCTCGCATCCCGCGCCGGTGAGTACCTTGTTCAATTGTCACAATGGCCCCAGGGAGCTGATTTGGCCGTGTGACAGCCCAGGCGGCTGAGTCTCCAGAGGGAAGGGTTTGCCCCGAGACAGAGGCCCGGGAAGTGGGCGCTGGGACCCCAGGACTGAGCCCCGGCCCCGCCCCCTGGCTGCCCGAGCCTTACTGTTCTCCGACATCTCCAGGATGTAGCGGATCAGCGGGCTGTTGCCGTCGAAGGGCTTGGCCCAGGTCAGGTTGATGGCCCGTCGCTCCGAGGCGCTCAGCGTGGCCACTGGGTGCTCGGGCGCGTGAGGCAGCTGCCTGGAGGAGAGAGATGTGGGGGGACACCCGGTGAGGTCTACAGTCAGGTGACACGCGGGCAGGCGGGCGGGCGGCGGGGACTCGGATAGAACTCCCCGAAACCTCGTGCTCAGCCACAAACGTGGCCTTTGAGCCATCTGCCTGTAGAGTCTCCTCTCAGGCCTGCAGCCCACCCTAACCCTAACCCATTCCAAGACCCCCTGCTCTGGCAGGGCCCAGCCTGGAAGGATGGCTGGGTGTGTCCTGAGAGAAGGGGTGTGGTCTCAGGTCCCCTGGGGGCCGGCCAAAATGAGGCTTCTGGGTGCCGCTTACGCCTCTGGGCTTGGGGCCAAGGGTGAGA
This sequence comes from Lasiurus borealis, assembly GCA_004026805.1. Lineage (NCBI taxonomy): Eukaryota > Metazoa > Chordata > Mammalia > Chiroptera > Vespertilionidae > Lasiurus > Lasiurus borealis. The sequence continues at coordinate 14,854 of PVJN01041300.1, forward strand.
AGTGGGGGGGTAGGGGGAGGGGAGTGGCCCTCACCTGACCCGCAGGTGGGCGCTGCGGGAGTCGTTGCCTCCGGCGGAGAGCACCCGGCAGGTGTATGTGCCGATGTCCCCTGACCACGTCTGGGTGATGTGCAGGGAGCCGTTCCGGTCCAGGCGGACGCGGGGGCTGTTCTCTACGCCCAGCGCGGCCCCGTCCTTCTCCCACACATACCTAAGACCAGGAAGAAGGGAGAGGTAAAGAGAGGTAGAGACGGGCCGGCCGGCGTGGCTCAGTGGTTGAGCACTGACCTCTGAACCAGGAGGTCACGGTTCCATTCCCTGTCAGGGCATACTTATGCTCTGGTTGCGGGCTCCATCCCCAGTCAGGGGCGGGCAGGAGGCAGCCAATCAATGATTCTCTCTCATCATTGATGTTTCTCTCTCCCTCTCCCTTCCTCTCTGAAATCAAATGTATTTGACTTAATATAAAAAATAAACATACATTTAAAAATAGAGAGGCAGAGCCGAAACCGGTGTGGCTCAGTGGATAGAGCGTCAGCCTGTAGACTGAAAGGTCCCAGGTTCGATTCCGGTCAAGGGCACGTACCTTGGTTGCGAGCACATCCCCAGTAGGGGGCATGCAGGAGGCAGCTGATCAATGTCTCTCTCTCATCGATGTTTCTAACTCTTTATCCCTCTCCCTTCCTCTCTGTAAAAAATCAATAAAAATATTTAAAAAAATAGAGAGGCAGGGAAGTGGCGGTGCTCTTGGGGGTGTGTTCAGCCCAGGCTGGTCTGCAGGAGAGACCCTGGGCCACCGCCGGTCTCCGGGAAGCCAGAGCAGCGTGCCGTCCATCATCGCTGCGGGAGGGTGCGTGTCCGTACAGGGGATTCAGCACATTAAGTCACTGTCAGTCATCCACACCCTCGGTTCAGGTCCAGGGCCAACCCTGGCTGCTTTTCGCCGAAGTCACTGCCCAGGGGCTGGCATAGGTGTTCTCCCCACACGGTAACAAGTCACCTCCGGACAGAGAGTGGGTATCTCCGCCCAGGCTACACCCGCAATTAGCTGTACGGGAATCCTGAGCCTCCCTGTGCCCAAGTGACTTCCGTGTCCAAAAATCCACGTTCGCTTCGGCCGGTGGCACCGAGGGGCACTTCAGGAATGTCTGACCGGAAGACGTCTCTCTCTGGAACGGTTCTAAGGACATGCAACCGTCGTGGCCATGAACACGCGTGGGCGGTCAGCTCCGGGAAGGCACGCCGTGTGGAGGGTTCGGGGTCCCCTGGGGACCAGGTTCCAGCCACCTCCGTGGGGTTTCAAGGCTCCGTTGGCCTTTGCGTCGGCCCCACACGAGGACGGTCTCAAAGGGTCGGTGTGGGGAGTTAAAGGAGCCGCTTCTCAAACCAGGGCCCGAGGTGGACCCTCTGAGATAGGTTTTGGTCTCAGTCTAGCAGCCCTCAGGCCCGTGGTGGGCAAACGGCGGCTCGCGAGTCACAGACGGCTCTTTGGCCTCTTGAGTGTGGCTCTTTCGCAAAATACCACGGCCTGGGCGAGTCTGTTTTGAAGAAGTGGCGTTAGAAGAAGTTTACAAAACGTGGCTCTCCAAGGAAATTTCCATCGTTGTCCTGTGGGTAGCTGGCTCTGCTAATGAATAAGTTTGCCCACCACTGGCTTAGGCCAAACCTTGGCTTCCGGGGTCCACACGGGGTGGCCGGCCAGACTGTCATATGCCCAGTGGCCACCAGATGGCGCCCTCAGGATGCAGCTGCCTCTGAGCTTTGGAGCGGTTGCTCCAGGAGGCATCCATGGGGGCCTCCTTGCCCAGCCAACACGGAAGCGCCGGAGGGAAAAGTGCCCTCCGAGGACGCAGTGACCCAGGTTTGCTTGGCACCCCAAAGGGACAGCTTCCTCCTGGGTGTAGCTCCCAAAGCCTTGCCTAGGGTTCGCCCCCGGGGTCTTCACCCCCAGAATGGTGGAGGCGGATGGGGGGGGGTCCCAGATTTTCAGCTTTTCTCTGCTGCTTCTGTCCCGAGCTGCCCCACCTGGGCCTCTCCAGAAGGTTCCATCGTGGGCGCCGGTTACCTCCAGGACACGTAGCTCGTGGCCCAGGTGAATGGTGGGGTGACTCAGTTCGGGCACGTGCCCCTCCCGTGTGTGTCCCAGGACCTCTCCTGGCCCCGCCCTTTCCCTCCTTCTCCCACACCCGCTCACCCCTTAGCGGGCGGAGGGTCTGAGGGAGCCAGCAGCCCAATGCTCCTTTCTCCCCGCTTCTCCCCTCTTCCTTCCCCCATTTCTCCACACCCCTTCCTCTCCCCCTCTCCCTCTGACAGGGCCCAATTCAGTTCAAGCTCGCTCTGCTCCCCAGGCGTTTACGCAGCGCCCCCTACACCCCAGCCCTGCACCAGGTCTGTGAATGCTCCCTCTCCCCTCAAAGATGCTCTGTGGCCCCACAGGCAAGACCCACCTCCTTGGTGCAGACACTCGCTCAGCTCCCAGCCACCCTCAAAGCTGCCCCCCCCCTGGGCTCTCTGGGGGAGTACCTGATGGTCACCCGGGGGTCGTGGGCCACGCCACACACCATGGAGGCCTGGGTCCCCTTGATGACACTCTGGTCCTGGGGCGGCCTGGTGATACGGGTTCGGGCTGCAAGGCAGACAGCAGGGAGGCGGGGTGAGAAGAGGGGAAGGCGCCAGAGTCACAGGCGAGGGGTCGGGGGTCGGGAAGGTGTCAGCAGGCGAACCAGACTGTGTGCCTGGACTCGGGGGGGGGGGGGATGAAGGCAGACCAACAGGTGGACAGGAAGACCATAGCGAATGTCCCGCCCGTTAAAAGGGCACCGTGTCTCCGTGAGACCCGCAATCTTGGGGAGCCATGTGCATAGCAGGGGCCCATTTAACGGTGCCCCCATACACCCGGGCACGAGATGAAAGTCCAGAGACCTGGGGACAGTCAGGGTCCTCTTCCCAGCAAATGAGCGGTCCAGGCAAGGTGAACGTAGATCACCTGCTTCCTGCCCTAAGGCGCTGCTCACTGGGCTACACCCTCCCAGGAGGCCCACGGTGGGTGGGTCTGTCTCGGGTGCAGACCCCCAGTGTGGGGGTGCAAAGGGTTGGAGAGGACTCGGGAAGTTTTCGCAGAGCAGGGGTCAGCTAATGACAGTCTGGGGTCACGTCAGGGACTGTCTGGGTCAGCACACGTGGGCGGGGCCACAGCCGCGGCCTTGGGTTAAGGAGCATCTAGGGTGCCTGCTTGATAAAACCAGAGCATTAGCTGAGGAGATGCATCCGTCCGGCCCAGCAGCCTGAAATGTTTACACTCCGGCTCAGCAGTTCTCAACCTGTGGGTCGTGACCCCTTTAGGGGTTGAACGACCCTTTCACAGGGGTCGCCTAAGACCATCGGAAAATGCAGATAATGACATCACGATGCATCACAGTAGCAACATTTCACAGTTGGGGGTCACCACCACATGAGGAACTGTATGCAAGGGTGGCGGCCGTAGGAAGGTTGAGAACCACTGCTCTGGCTGGTCACAGAGAGCATTGGCTGGTTTCTGCCTAAAGCGTGAAGAAAGCTGCCTGTCACCCCACTTTCTCGCCACTCGGCCACGCTCCGTGCAGCCCTCAGTCCCTTGGCATCATCTGTGGAGCCTGCTTCCTGGTCCCTCTCCTCCGAATGGCTGTGTGCGAGTCCGGACAGATGCGGGCCGGGCCAGGGTGTGAGCGTGGGCTCTGTGGGGGCTGGGGGCTCAGCACACACTCTCGCACAGACCCGGACGGTGCTCCCCCTCCGCTCTGCACACTCACCCCACACGACCAGGTCCGCGGAGGCTTCGTCCACGCCCCGGGAGTTGGTGGCCAGGCAGGTGTAGGTGCCGGCGTCGGCGATGCGGGCGGGGCTGACCAGCAGGCTGCCCGACTCCAGGAGCGTGAAGCGCGGCAGCTGGACGGAGCCGCTGGCCAGGATGCGCTCCCCTGCGGGCAGCACGGGG